>CM038217.1:55193845-55303455 GCA_021442155.1 Cymbidium sinense
TAGTTTTTTTTTAACAGAGAACAAATTCATATTCAATATTTCTTCATTTTCATTTCATGAACTAAGTAACACATCAAGTTTTCTAAGATATAAGCGATAACATAAATCAAAAATGAGCATGCATAGATCATATTAAAAACCCTAGATAACTAGAATCGTCTCTACTATAAAGATCTGATTTCATAGCGGCTGGTGGGTTCTTGATTTCACCGGTTCCATCAAGTAGCACCTCTGCCTCTCTTGTAGCGAGATCCACCATCATAACCATGATCTCTCCATTCACCACCACCATGGCTGTAACCTTCGTCGCTTCTTCCTCCTCCATAACCACCACTGCTCTGACCACCATCTCCATGTCCACCAGGACAACCATATCCCCCACCACTACTACAATAATCACCGCCCTTCCTCCTTGAGATCTAGGCCCAGACTGGTTGGTGTGATGTTCTGTGTCAAAGTTCTTCCCATTCTTAGGGTTTAAGTTTAATTTTATATTTATTCAGTTGCTTTAGATTTAGGTTTAGCATTTAAGGTTTAGGGTTTAGGGTTTAGGGTTTAGGGTTTAGGGATTTTTAGGGTTTAGGGTTTAGGGTTTTAGGATTTTTTTTTGGGAAACCCCATATAAGGGGAATTTTATTGCCACAAAAAATGGGTTACAAGGTCCTTAAAGGGGATAAACTCCAGAACTACTGCTCAAAGAGCTACAATCAACATAGGGAGTAAATCCCCTATCTAAGTACATCCAGAAGCAAAAGAAAAGAGTTAAGCAAGCAAAAGATACAAATTGATTAACATATATAAGCAAATGAAGGATAAGGGTCAATGTTCTGCAAGATCTGAGAATGCATGACACAATGGAGTAACCTGCAAGAGAAAAAAAAAAGGAAAAGCACCTGCAAGATTATAGACAGAAAGAAGTTAGAACAGTTAAGGTAATATAGAGAAAGTGGTAACTGAGAGCAGCAAATTCTGAGAATGATAATAATAAAGAGGTGTGATAAAGGTGGCTCAGGCTCAGTCATACCAAGTTGGGGCAGATGCAAATATGAGCATCCAAACTTCAACAGAAGGGTTACATCACAAGAGCTACTACCAAACCAAAAAGGAGTGAAATGATCACAACCATCATAGCCAACAAACCTGTATATTAGCCATTTGATGAAGATCATGAGCCATAATACATGCAAACATATAGGCAAAGTTGTATACAGAGTAGAAGAAAGAACAGTAAAGAGCAAAGTGGGTAAGGGGATCACATGCAAATTATATGTCATCATATTAGGCTCCATGGCATGATAATCCCAACTCAAATGAAAGAGAGCCATCAATGTCGTCATCTAGATTTTAACCCATTTAAAGGATTAATGAGACCCGACAGAAGAGTCACCGAGGGAAACAATAGAATTTTTCTTTGCAAACTAGCTAGCAAAGACAAGAGCATGGAATTAACCCCATTCCAAGCCTAAAGGACAATAATAAATATACAGTCTTGGTAAACAGTGCAATAAGAAATTCGGGGTTATTTCCTAGAAAAAGATAACTAAAGAATGTAAGTAATGCAGCTCTTAACAACCTCCTTGTTTCAGAATTAAGAAAACAACAATTATAAAGGGAAACAGCAAACCCCAATCCCAAATTACCACAAGAATTGGGAATACAACAACAAATAAGAAGAGATAGGTAAAGGCGCTCCACCACAAACAGCTCCAATATAAGACAATTAGAGATAACACCACAGGATCAGCTTGCTTATCATCATACTCAATAATCCAGTTCAGCCAACAGAAAAGGAATGTAAGTAATGTAGCTCTTAACAACCTCCTTGATTCAGAAATTAAAACGCAGCAAATATAAAGGGAAGCAGCATATCCCAAGCCCAAATAACCACAAGAAATGAGAAACAAGAGGTATGAAGAATCGTGAGGCGGATCCCCACCACAAACAACTCAAATAAGTGACAATTAGAGATAACACAACAGAAGCATCTTGCTTATCATTAAACTCAATAATCCAGTTATAACAATCATGATAGTAATATCCAAATAGTTAGCCATAAATCCATCCATTGAGATTAAACAAAGGCAAAGATTAAAATCAAGAGAGGCAAAAGCATAATCACAATGATTTGCACAAATCTAGCATAACCAAGAGGGAAAAATAGCAGTAGATGAAGTTAGCTGCAGCCCTTATGTTAATAGCAAAAACCCAAAAGCTAATAACTAGAATGTGCAAGAAACAACCAACAACCATAAAAAAAACTTTGGATAAAGGACCCGAAATCCAAAGGCCAAGATAAGCAATAATACAATTATTACCCCCACTATATACAATGGTTTGAATAAGATATAAAGGCATGGAGTTAAGGGTACTCTTAAGCAAAGTGAGTCCACCATCAAATGAGAGTAAATGAAATTCCCAAATAGAAATTTTATTTGAAATTTTTTTGGATTAACTCATCAAAGAGATGTGATCTTTTCTGACCATTATATAGAGGAGCACCAAGATATTTAATTGGAAGGTGTTGTTGCTGAAAATTAGTGATTCTCATGATTTGATTGATTTTGTTACTTGATATTTTAGAGGAAGGAATGAAATAACTTTTGCATTCATTAATAGAAAGACCACTTTCCTTCCTAAATTTATTTAAGAAGCTCTTAATGTTTTTAATGTGATGAATGGAAGCATTGCAAAAAAATAATGAAATCATCAGCAAAACTAAGATGGGAAGCATGAATACCACCAAGGGTTCTAAAAACTAGCTTGGATTATTGTTGAAGAGGTCATTAAGGCTACTAGAAAGATATTCCACAATAATAAAGAGAGGGAAACAAGGGGTCCCCTTGTCTCAAACCATGCAAAGAAGGGAATAAACCTAAGTCCTCACCGTTCGGAGAGAACCAAGTATTACTAATACAATTTTAACGAGGGAGATGAAATTATCGGAGAAGCCAAACAGATGTAGAATTTGAAAAGGAAAGCCCAAGAGATGTTGTCAAAACTTTAGAGATATCTAATTTGAAGAAGATGTTACCACCTCTATTAGAGGCATCCAAATTATGAATCGACTCTTGGCGAGAAGAATGTTATCAGATATAGCTCTACCTCTAATGAAACTAGTTTGGTTGAGAGAAATAATTTTTTGAAACAAAGGACTAATTCTATTGGCAAGCAATTTAGCAATTAGTTTATGAAAAAGGTGCACAAACTGATAAGTCTAAAATCACCCCACGATTCAGGATTATAAATTTTGGGTATAAGGACAATGGAAGTGCTAGAGAAATATCTAGATAAAGGATTACCATTAAAGAAATCAAGATCAACTAATCATACTTAATAATAGGCCAATAATGCTGAAAAATTGTGTAGTGTAGCCTCGGGACTAAGCAGCAAGTTCATGTTATTAAGAATTTTACCAATCTCAACTTCCATAGGCAACTTAGTAAGCAAATGATTGTCATCACTAGTATTTGTTAAGGGAATCAAATGAGAGTTGGAGATAGCCTCTAAAGTATGGCTCTTGTTCAACAATTTTCTAAAATGATTAGTGACAGAGTCTTTAATCTCATTATTGTCAGTGATCCAATTTCCATTATCACTTTTAATTTTTGGATAGAGTTTAAAGCTCTCTTTATGGAAAAGAGCATGAAAATATCTAGTATTTTTGTCCCCATCATCAATATATTTACTAGCAACCTTTGCCCAATAAGTTTCTTCCATATTCTGATAGGTAACCAGGTTATCTTTGGCTACATTCAAATCCTTCAGTTTAGAAGAATCAGTCAAAATAGCCTTTTCAAGATAACAAACTGATTGTTTCATGTTTTTGATATTAGCAATGAGATTTTTAAAACAATTCTTATTCCACCAAGCAAGGTTTTGTTTAAGTCTTAAGTTTAAACGAGAGTCTAATCATGCCCTTAATAGAATTATCAAGGTGAAGGGGGGCCACCCAGTTGTTGGAGACAACATTTAAGAAATCAATGTGATGAATCCACATATTTTGGAATCTGAAAGAGGTATAAGAGGATAATCTATTGGAGGTATTTTTAATAGATATCAAAAGAGGAGCATGATAGGATAAAGTTTTGCTCAAGTGCTCAACAAAGGTGCGATGCCATTGATTAATCCAAAGGGAGTTAAAGAGAGTCCTCTCAAGCCATTGCCAGTGTCTAGAGTTATGCTAAGTGTAATCAGAACTAGAGTAGCCAATATTAATAAGATTACAATCAAGAATCATATTAGAGACATCTTCCATAGAATGAATGTTAGGAGAAAAACCACCCCTTCTTTCAAAGGAAGAGAGGATAGTGTTGAAATCACCCCAACCAACCAAGATTCATTATTGGTTGAAGCAAAGGTTCTTAAATTATCCCAAAGGATGTTTCTACCATCCCTATTATAAGAAACATAAATAAAGGAGCTAAGAGCAGAGAAATCACCTAATGAGATGTGGACATTGACAACTTGCTAGAGATCATCAAGGATAGATACAATGACTAAATTATTCCAAAAACACCAAATTTTATTGCTAATATTATAGAAGAAGTTATTAAAGCCAAGCATTCTAGCAACATGGTTGATCTTAGAAGAATGTATGCGAGGTTCAAAAACAACCAGTAAAGTTATATTATTAATACGGCAGAGGCTTCTAACAAGGTTACAGACAATGAGGGTCTTAATCCCTCAAACATTCCAAATAAGAGAGTTAAACATAAATGAAATATAAAATAAGCTAAGGAAAAATAGATAAATAGAGGGATTAAAAAGGAAAAAAACCAATCCAATGCAGAGGGACCATTATTTATGTGAAGAGGAACCAGATCTAGTAGATCTAGTTGAGTTATTAGGGAACATTTTTTCTTTTAAAGATTTCTTTTTATAAATAGTTTGAAATGGTCTACTTTTGACCAAAGAATCACCATCAAAAAGAGACTGATTAGTTGTAAGAATAGAATCCGAGTTAGTCAAAGCATTTCTAATGATAACTTCCCCTTCCTCAATTTCAGTAACAAGCTGAAAGGTCAGATTAGCATGCATGTCAATCCTGGGATTAGGAAGAGAGGTTGTAATACCATTAAGAGCACAAATTCCAGGATCAGCTTCAGAATGTTTTTCCAGATTTTCCTCCATCATCAAATTTTCATTCAAATTACCATTGAGGGCCACATGCACCTCCTCATGTTTAGCAGTCAAGAGGCAAGGTATTATGAATAGAGGCAATATCTTGAGGAAGCAAATTATTATGAAAGGAAGGGGCGATAACTAAACCATCATATTCAACATTTTGATCAACATTAGAAATATATTTTACCTACTAAGATTGTAAATTGGGAGTATCATCATTGAGCACTTCATTAAGTAATGTAGTGGGTTCCAAAGAGGTAGAAGTAGTATTCCCATTTTGATTAACCTTAGGCACATAAATAGATTTACTAACTTTATTAGTTGATAGATTAGGATTGGGATTAGTTAATTTTTTTTCTTTTTAAGTTGTGGGTACAGTACAAAATATTCTGAATTATCATGCCCAGGGATTTTGCAGTGCGAATAGAAAATAAGAAAATTCTCAAATTCAACTTTTTTATTGTAACCAAACTTTTCAGAACCAATCCAAACTTCCTTAGGGTGTTTTTTAGAAATATCAATTTCCACCAAAATGCGAGCAACTGAGGGTCGAGATCTCACAATGGTGGCCTGATCAATTTGAAGAGGCTGGCCAAAAAGCGCCCCAACAGCAAAAAGAACTTGATGCGTAACATAATGAATCCTCATATTAGGAAAAGCCAACCATACAAGAACAATTGGAGATTCCTCTTTTATATCAAAAAGAAGATGCCACTTTAAAAGACACATTTGAAAATTGAAAACAAAGTAAGAACGATGTGAAAAAATCCTTGAATAATCTAAATCATTAGTCAGCTGAATCAAAACGTGCCTTGATTCAATCAAATAAATAGAAAATGCACCTGAAAGCTTAAGATTATGGAAAAATGAGCGGATATTGTCCAAATTAGGTCGCCGCAAAGTAAATTTTCCCACTAATGTAAATTTGTAAGGCTTAGCCAACTTCTCAACATCCAGATCCTAGCATATAATTACAGGGATGCCACAAATGAAGTAGAAATTAAATTCACCGAATCAGAGTGAGATATTCTTACCAGAGAGTGCATCCTTAAATGATTTAATAACAGGCACTGCAACAGGTTGTGTCAAGTCTGAAAATGCCATGAAATTCGAAGCCCTAGATGGCGCAATCGTGAAGGGAGCGACGTGCTGCGCGACCAAAGGGACAGTCACCATCATGGATAGCTACATGGACAGTACGCGCATGGCAGGATAAAGCAACTAACAGGAAATGAATAGAAATGGTGAAGGATCACCTAAAGCCACAAAGACAAGGATCGCCAAAAAGGGGAAAATAGAATCGCCAGAGCACCATAGGGAGAAAGGAGAAAATGTGGGTTTAAGCTTT
Source organism: Cymbidium sinense (assembly GCA_021442155.1). NCBI lineage: Eukaryota > Viridiplantae > Streptophyta > Magnoliopsida > Asparagales > Orchidaceae > Cymbidium > Cymbidium sinense. The sequence continues at coordinate 55,200,318 of CM038217.1, forward strand.
AGGTTTTAGGTTTTTAGGCTTTTGGGTTTAGGGTTTAGGGTTAGGGGTTTAGGGTTTAAGGTTTAGGATTTACAGTATAGGATTTAGGTTTTAAGTTTTAGTGTTTAGGATTTAGGGTTTTAGGGTTTAGGGTTTTAGGGTCTGGGTTTTAAGGTTTAGGATTTAGGGTTTAGGGTTTAGATTTTAGGTTTAGGGTTCAGGTTTTAGTTTAGAGTTTAGGGTTTTTAGTTTTTTTTTCAACAAAGAACAAATTTAAATTCAATATTTCTTCTTTTTGATTTCATCAACCAAGTAACACAACAAGTTTTCTAAGACACAAGCCACGACATAGATAAAAAATGAGCACATATAAAGAAAATCATAAAGCCTAGATAACTAGAACCATCTCTACTATAAAGACACAATTCTATTAGCATATCAGATCGACCATTCTTCAGTTTCTCCATTTACCTTCTGAACCAACCCGACCTCTCGAGTAGCGGGATCCATCCTCATATCCCCGATCTCTTTCTTCACCACCACCACAACTGTAACCTTCATCCCTGCTCCCGCCTCCATAACCACCACTGGACCCACCATATCCACCTACACCTCCGGATCCCCATCACTGCACTCACTACCTTTGCCTCCACCACGGATCTAGAGCCTAGTTGGCGTGATGTTCTGCCATAAATGTTCTTCCCATTCTTATGGTTTAGGTTTTTTTCTTGGGAACCCCATATAGAATTTTATTGCCACAAAAAAGGGTTACAAGGTCCTTAAGAGGATAAACTCAAGAACTACTACTCAAAGAGCTATAGAAAAGCCTAGAGATTAAATCCCCTGTCTAAGTACAATCAAAATAAGCAAAAAAGATAGGAGAGTAAAAGATATAAAGAGATCAAAATAAGAAACCAATGGACCACTTTCATCAAAAGCTCTTAAGGATGATAGAAGGCTATGTCTACACTATAGAAGGAACCTACAAGAAAACATCACACAATCTACAAACATATAGAAGAAAGAGTTAGAACAGTTAAGATGTTACAGCTCAAATTGAAAGTAAAATCAGAATAAAATGAGAGAAATATAGGGGAGTGTGTGAGAATAGGTTCAGGCTCAATCAAACAAAATTGGGGCAGCCGCAAACATGAGCATCCAAACTTCCAATGGAGGGTTACATCACATATGCTACTACCAGCCAAATAATGTGTGAAATCATCCCAGCCATCATAGCCTACAAACCTGGGGGGAAGTAGCAGCCATTGAAAGAAAATCATATGATCGTTAGCACCTGCATACCAAAATATAGGCACATACACTATAGCAAAGAAGGCAACATAAATCAGAATAAGAAAGGGATGACACCAAACCCCTATAATATAAGTATTACCAACTAATTCCAACATAGCTTGAGTATGCACAACCAACAACATCCCTACCCAGATGTACATCTTGGCCACATCCACCTTATCGATAGCATTATTGATAGCATTATTACCACAATAAATATACATGTCAAATAGAGCCAAGATTAAACTCAACCAGCAGATAAATCCATATAGCAAGATCACAGATAATGAGGTTAACAACACAGCAATCAGGAATCCAAAGGCAATATTCAGCCTGCTGGATGGAGTAATCCAAAAAAAGCCACACAGCATATAGGCAAAACCAACCACCCATATGATCGTCTTGGCCAAGAAAATAGCCCGTAAAGAGGAAAGCCATTAAGTGTCATCAATACAGATGTTAACAATCACCTTGATAATAGTATGATAACAACAGTAATTGCACAGGTCTAAGAGATCCAATAGGGAAGTGAAACAACACATAGACCCATATCGCAAGGGCACAGATAACATGGTTAACCATGCAGCAAACAATAGAATAAAGGACCAGTTAAAAAAATAACCGCAATAGTTAGCCTGCTGAAGATAAAAACCTAAAAGACCATTCAGCCAGTATCCAAAGAAGCAAACGAAATACTGAACCAAGAAGCAAAAGAAATAAAATAAAGGATTGGAAATACAGGTATGGAAAACCATTAAAAGACCAAAAAACATAAGAAAGAGACTAATTTCTGAGATAGGGTAATCCAGTATTATCCAAATTAATCAAATCACACAAATGTTTAAGAAGATTAAGCTAATCAAAGAAAGTTATATCATCTAATCTAGCACCCAAATTAGTAATATAATCAACGCACGCATTACCTTCACACCAAACATGAATGATTTTGAAACAAACTTGAGATAGGAGAGCTCTAGCATGGTTAAGGAGGTAATACAAATCTGTATTTCCCACCTTGGTGGAAGTCAACATATCAATCAGCAAGAGAGCATCCACCTCAATCCAGATATTGAGTCAACCTTTTTGTAAACAAATCTCAATAGCTTTGTTAATAGTAGGGGTTTAGGGTTTAGGGTTTACACTTCAAGGTTTAGGGTTTTAGCATTTAGGGTTCTTAGGATTTAGAGTTTAGGTTTTAGGTTTAAGGTTCAGGTTTTAGTTTAGGGTTTAGTGTTTTTGGTTTTATTTTAACAAAGAATAAATTCATATTCAGCATTTTTTTCTTTTTGATTTCCTCAACCAAGTAACACACCAAGTTTTTTAAGACACAAGCGATAACATATATCAAAAATGAGCACACATAGAGCAAATCTAAAGCCTTAGATAACTAGAACTGTCTCTACTGTAAAGACACAGTTCCATATGTAGCGAATAGGATCGTTCTTTAATTTCTCCGGTTCCCATCGAATCACCCGCCTCTCAGTGGAGCTCCTTATCATATCCGATATCTCTCTCCCTCCGCCATAACTATAACCTCTCTCCTCCTCTGCCTCCACCCACCCGCTGACCACCACCTCCATATCCATCAGCACCTCCAAATACCCCACCACCACTGTGATAACCACCACCTCCTCCTTTGCCTCCACCGTCAGATCAAGACTGAGCTTGGTTGATGATGATGTTCCTACCATCAAGGTTCTGCCCATTCTTAGGGTTTAGGTTTAGTTTTATTATATTTTAGAGTTTAGGTTTAGGTTTTATGTTTATTTTTTAAATTATTTAGTTACTTTAGATTTAAGTTTAGGGTAAGGGGTTTAGGGATTAGGGTTAGGGTTTAGGGTTTAGGGTTTAAGGTTTTAGGGTTTATGCTTTTATGGTTTATGGTTTAGGGTTAGCATTTAGCATTTAGGGTTTAGTGTTTAAGCTTTGGGGTTTAGGATTTTAGGGTTTAGGGTTAGTTTAGGGTTTAGAGTTTAGGGTTTAAGATTTAGGGTTTTAGGGTTTATGATTTAGGGTTTAGGGTTTAGGGATTAGGGTTTAAGGTTTGGGTTTTGGGTTTAAGATTTAGGGTATAAGGTTTAAGGGTTTAGGGTTATTTAGGGTTTAGGGTTTAGGATTTAGGTTTTAGGGTTTAGGGTTTAGAGAATAAGGTTTAGGTTTAGGATTTAGAGTTTAGGGTTTTTTCTTTTTTGGGGGAACCCTATATAGGGGAATTTTATTGCCCCAAAAAAGGGGTTGCAAGGTCCTTAAAAGGGGATAAACTCAAAAAACTACTGCTCAAAGAGCTACAAATAACTGAGTAAATCCCAATGCAAACAATCAAAACAAAGCAAAAGATAGAAAGCAAAAGATATAAAATGATCAAGAGAAGCTATTGGACCACCTTCATTAAAAGCTCTTGAGGATGAGAGAAGTCTATGTCTCCACTAGAGAAGGAACACAAGAAAAAAACCAGAATCTACTAAAATCTAGAATAAAGAGTTATTAGCACAATTAAAGTGATATAAATCAAATTGAAAGTAAAATCAGAGTAAAATGAGAGAATTATAGAGATGTGTATGAGAACAGGCTCAAGCTCAGTCACTCAGAAATGGGGCAGCCATAAACATGAGCATCCAGACTTCCAATGAAGGGTTACATCACAAGTGCTACTATCAAACAATGAGTGAAAACATCTAGCCTTCATAGCCTATAAACCTCGGGAGGGCGACCATTGGAAGAAAATCATATGATCTTTAGTACCTGCATACCAAATTATAGCCACATACACTATACAAAAGAAGGAAACATAGATCAGAATGGTAAAGGGATGACACCAATCCCTTATAAGATAAGTATCATCACATAGCATGAGAATACATAGCCAACAACATCCCTATCCAGATGAAACAACTTGGCCACATCCACCTTATTAATAACATGATCATAACAATAAATATACATGTCTAATAGAACCAAGAGTAAACTCAACCAACAGCTAAATCCATATAGCAAAACCACAGATAATGAGGTTAAACACACGGCAATCATCAGAATAGAAGGTCAGGCAGGAATCCAAAAACAATATTCATCCTGTTGGACATAGTAATTCAAAAAACCATTCAGCATATAGGCAATATCATCCCTACCTAGATGAAACCTCTTGGCCAGGTAAATAACCCTTAAAGAGGAAAGCCATTCAGGGTTAGCCAAATAGATGTTAACAATCTCCTTGATAATAGCATGATCACAACAGTAATTGCACAAGTCTAAGAGATCCAAGAGAGAAATGAAAAAGTAGATAAACCCATATCATAAAGGCACAGATAATATGGTTAACCACACAGCAAACAACAGAACATAAGACCAGTCAGAAAACCAACCATAATCGTTAGCCTGCTAAAGATAAAAACCCGAAAGAACATTTAGCCAGTAGCCAAAATAGCAAACCAAATACTGAACCTGACAAAGGGTAATGTAGGCAGTACCATTACTGCATTGAAACAAAGGGAGAATCAAAAAAAATACCAGCATTAAATCCTTCAAAACATGAGAAAATGGACCAGCAACTAAGAAAACCATATTAGTAAAGATATCAGAAAAGGGAGGGAAAAAACACAATCCCAATCGTGGAATGAAATAGTAGTGATGGCAAGCAAAATGCATAATATGTGAGATGAAGAAAAGGGGCTGTATAAACAAGCAGATTGGGGAAACAGGTAACACAACCCCATTCAGTAAGGGAAATAGCAAGTATAATAAAACCCAACAAGTAGGTAGACAATTAGATACCAATAAGCGAGGCTCTGAGGCAAGAGCCTCCATCACAGAAATCTAGATAATAGTTTTAGGGAAATGCATTAAAAGAAACATGTAGCAATAAAATAAAGGACTAAACATACAGGTTAGGAAAACCATTAACAGACCAAAAAGCATAAAATTGAGATTAATCTCTAAGATAGGGTAATCCAGTATTGTCCAAATTAACCAATCCATGTAAATTTTTAGGAAGATTAATCAAAGAAAGTTATGTCATCTAATCTAGCACTAGATTAGCAAGGTAATCGACACATTTCCTTCATGGCAAACATGAGTGATTTTGAAAAAACTTGGGATAGGAGAGTTCTAGTATGATTAAGGAGGTAATATAAGCCTATATTTCCCACCTTGGTGGAATTTAACATATCAATCAGCAAAAGAGCATCCACCTCAATCTAGTTATTGAGCCAACCTTTTTGTAAATAAATCTCAATAGTTTTGTTAATAGCCATTAATTCAGCAAAGATAACAGAACATGCAGTAAGAGGATAGGCAAAAGCACAAGTAATAATACCTTTAAAGTTTCTAAAAATGCCACCACAACAAAAAGCATTTTGAGAAATGGAGCCATCAGTATTAATTTTGATATTATTATTATGAGGCTTTATCCAATAGACAATCTTATCTTCTTTACATTTAGGATACTCAGGCAAGCTAAGACCCAGTTTATTGGCCATAAATTTACAGCCTTTAAATTGATTATTGGTAATTAAACTGGCATTGAATAAAGTATGAATTTTATCTTTAATTCTAGCAATAATTCTTTTATGGTTCATAGGGATCCCATGATGTTTTGCATCATTTCTATCCATCCATATGAACCATATAAGAGTGATGCCAGTTATCACTTTAATGTGACATTTAACAGTTCTTTGAAAATAAACATCAAGAAGTTGATATAAGGATAAAGAGCCACTAAAATGGTCAATATTGGAAAGCTCACCATACTAAACCCATAGTTTGGAGGCAATAGCTCCATTAACAAAGACATGGTTTACATTCTCAATGTGAAAATAGCAGTAGCATTTTGAAGGTAAATAAAAGCCTTTACCCCACATCAAAGAATCAACAGGGTTGAAATTTTTCAAAATTCTCCAAGTTAAAATAGAATAAAAAATAGGGATAATGTTAATCCAAAGTTTAAAAAATATGTTAGAGAAATCATGTGCTTCTCTAATATGAATCCAGACATCTTTAAGGTTAAAGTCACCATTTTGAGATAGCTTAAATAGAATCTAATTAGGATGGTTAGAAATGATAGGGATGTTAGTAAGTTTATCTAAAAGAGAGATAGGAATATAATCAGTAAGCTTACTATCATTTCATTTATTATTCAGCAAGAAAGAGTTCACTTTAATAGCAGTAGTGGAGTGAGTAGATATTACCCCCCAAGAAATAAGAGATTCAGCTTCCCATTTGATGGAACAAAGTCTTTTCCATACATGAGAATCACCCACCTTCTAAGGACAAATGAGAGGATGCTTACCCTAACTGTACTTAACAGTCATGAATTTAGCCCAAAGACTATTGTTGCAACTTAAATTCCACCAAAGTTTATGAGAGAATGTAGAAATAGCTTCCCGGATAGGCTTACATCCAAGCTCACCTTTAGCAAGGGTGCCACAACTTTTATACCAAGAAGTCCAATGCATCCTTTTAGTAGAGTCATTTGAACCCCAGAAGAATTTATTAAGGAGGCACTTTATTCTATTTAGGGTAGAATTAGTAGGAACAATGGTTTGAATAAGATATAAAGGCATCGAGTTAAGGGTACTCTTAAGAAAAGTGAGTCTACCAGCAAATGAGAGTAAATAAAATTCCCAAACATAAATTTTATTTGAAATTTTTTGGATTAACTCATTAAAGAGATGTGATCTTTTCTGACCTTTATGTAGAGGAACACCAAGATATTTAATTGGATGGTGTTGTTGCTCAAAATTGGTGATTCTCAAGATTTGATTGATTTTGTTACTAGAGATTTTAAAGGAAGGAATGAAACAACTTTTACCTTCATTAATATAAAGACCACTTTCCTTCCCAAGTTTATTTGAGAAGTTCTTAATGTTTTTAATGTGATGAATGGAAGCATTGCAAAAGATAATGAAATTATTAGCAAAACCAAGATGGGAGGCAGAATACCACCAAGAGTTCTAAAAAATATGCTTGGATTATTGTTGAAGAGGTCATTAAGGCTCCTAGAAAGATATTCCACAGTAATAATAAAAAGAGAGGGAGACAAGGGATCCCCTTGTCTCAAACCATGCGAAGAAGAGAAGAAACTTAAGGCATCACCATTCAAAATTACAGAAAACTAAGCATTACTAATATAATTTTTAATGAGGGAGATGAAATTATCAGAAAAGCCAAACAAATGTAGAATTTGAAAAAGGAAAGCCCAAGAGATGTTGTCAAAAGCTTTAGAGATATCCAACTTGAAGAAGATGTTACCACCTCTATTAGAGGAATTCAAATCATGAATCAGCTCTTGAGCGAGAAGAATGTTATCAGATATAGCTCTACCTCTAACAAAACTAGTTTGGTTGAGAGAAATAGTTTTTTGAAGCACTGGACTAATTCTATTGGCAAGTAATTTAGCAATTAGTTTATGAAAAAAGGTACATAGACTAATAGGTTTGAAATCACCCCAGGATTCAGGATTATCAATTTTGGGTATAAGGACAATGGAAATGCTAGTGAAATATCTATGTAAAGGATTACCATTAAAGAAATCAACCATAGTGTCAACTAAATCATACTTAATAACTGCTAAAAAAATTTAGTAGTATAGCTTTCTAGACCAGCAACTGAATCAGTGTTCATGTTTTAAGAATTTTACCAATCTCAGCTTTCGTAGGCACCATAGTAAGCAAATGATTGTCATCACTAGTAATTATTAAGGGAATCAAATGAGAGTTGGAGATAGACTCTAAAGTATGGCTTTTATTCAATAAATGTCTAAAATGATTATAAACAGAGTCTTTAATCTCATTATTGTCAGTGATCCAGTTTCCATTGTCACTTTTAATTTTTAGATAGAGTTTAAAGCTCTCTTTTTATGGAAAAGAGCATGACAATATTTGGTATTTCTATCCCCATCAGGAATTTGTTTACTAGCGATTTTTTGTTTGCAGTAAGTTCTTCCATATTCGATAGGTAACCATGTTATCTTTGGCTACATTCAAATCCTTCAGTTTAGAAGAATCAATCAAAATAACATTTTCAATACAACAAACCAATTATTCCATGTTTTTGATATTAGCAAAGATATTTTTAAAATAGTGCTTGTTCGACCAAGCAAGATTTTGTTTAAGTCTTTTAAGCCTAAACCAGAGTCTAATCATGCCCTTAATAGAATTATTAGGGTGAAGGGGGGCCACCCAGTTGGTGGAGACAACATTTAAGAAATTAATGTGCTAAATCCACATATTTTGGAATCTGAAAGAGGTGGAGGAGGATAGTTTATTAGAGGGATTTTTAATGGATATCAAAAGAGGAGCATGGTCGGACAAAGTTCTGCTCAAGTGCTCAACAGAGGTACGAAGCCATTAATTAATCCAAAGGGAGTTAAAGAGAGTCCTACCAAGCCGTTGCCAGAGTCTAGAGTTATGCCAAGTGTAATCAGAACCCAAGTAGGCAATGTCAATAAGGTTGCAATCAAGAATCATATTAGGGAAGTCTTCCATGGAATGAGTGTTAGGAGAACAACCATCCCTTCTTTCAGAGGAAGAGAGGATAATGTTGAAATCACCCCCAACCAACCAAGGTTTGTTGACAGTTGAAGCAAAAGTTCTTGAATTGTCCCAAAGGATGTTCCTACCAGCCCTATTATAAGAAGCATAAATAAAAGAACCTAGAGTAGAGAAATCACCTAATGAGATGTGTACATTGACAACTTGCTGAAGATCATCAAGGATAAATACATTGACTAAATTATTCCAAAAACACCAAATTTTATTACTAATACTATAGTAGAAGTTATTAAACCCGAGCATTCTAGCAACATGGTTGATCTTAGAAGAATGTATGAGAGATTCAATAACAACCAGTAAAGCTATATTATTAGATGCGATAAAGACTTCTAACATAATTACGGATATTGAGGGTCTCAATTCCCCTAACATTCAAATTAAAGAGTTAAACATAAAGGAAATATAAAATAAGCTTTGGAAAAATAGATAAATGGAGGGATAAGAAAAAAAAAAGTCAATGCGAAGGACCATTATTTATGAGATGAGGAACTAGATCTAGTAGATCTAATTAAGTTATTAGGGAACATTTTTGGTTTTAATGATTTCTTTTAAAAAAAGTTTGAAATGGTCTATTTTTGTCCAAATAATCACCACGAGAGACGATTAGTTTTATTAAGAATAGGATCGAGTCAATCAAAGCATTTTAATGATAACTTCCCCTTCCTCAATTTTAGTATCAAGCTGAAAGGTTGGATTAGCATGCATGTCAATCTCAGGATTAGGAGAAGGAGAGGTTGTAATACCATTAAGAGCACAAATTTCATGATCAACTTTAAAAAAAATTTTTAGATTTTCCTCCATCATCAAATTTCCATTCAAAATACCATTGAGGTTCACATGCTCCTCCTCATGTTGATGAGTCAAGAGCAAGAATAGAGGCAATATCTTGAGGAAGCAAATTATTATGTAAGGATGGTGATAACCATCATATTCAACTTTTTTATCAACATTAGCAATATTAGCAATATCTTTTGCGTGCTCAGATTGAAAATTGGGAGTATCATCATTGAGCGCTTCATTAAGCAATGTAGTGGGTTCCAAAGAAGTAGAAATAGAATTCCCAATTTGATTAACCTTAGGCACATAAATAGATTTACTAACTTTATTAGTTGATAGATTAGGATTAGGACCGGACAAGTTTTTCTTTTTTTGTTGTGGGTGCAAACATTACAATTATCATGCCCATGAACAGTGCGAGCAAAAAATAGGAAAATTCTCAAATTCAACGTTTTGATTGTAACCAAACTTTTCAGAACCAATCCAAACTTCTTTAGGGTGTTTTTTATAAATATCAATTTCCACCAAAATGCGAGCAACTGAAGGTCGGGATCTCACAAATCAATTTGAAGAAATCGACCAAAAATAGCCCCAAAAAACAACTTGATAACATAATGAATCCTCATATTAGGAAAAGCCAACCATACAAGAACAAATGATTCCACTTTTATATCAAAAGGGGACCACTTTAAAAGATGCATTTGACAATTAAAAATAAAGTATGAACGACGTGAAAAAACCCCTTGAATAATCTAAATCGTTAGTTAGCTGAATCAAAACGTGCCTTAGATTAATCAAACCAATAGAAAATGCAACCAAAAGTTTAATATTATAGACTATGTGAATATTAGGTCCTTGTAAAGTAAATTTTCCCATTAAAGTAAATTCAAAAGTCTTAGCCAACTTCTCAACATCCAAATCCAAGCACATAATTGCAGGAATGCCACAAAATGAAGTAGAAATTAGGTTCACCGAATCAAAGGGTGAGATATTCTTACTAGAGTACATCTTTAAATGATTTAATGAGAGGCCACCTTGAGGTTGTGTCAAGTGAAAAAACCATGAAATTCAAAGCCCAGGACGGCACAACCGTGGAGGGAGCGATGGCTGCACAAAGGGATAGCCATCAAGTATAGTTCTGAGGAAAGCATCGCATGCCAAAACAAGAAAATAATAGGAAACGAATGAAAATGGTGAAGGAACACCAAAAATTGCAAGGAGAATGATCACTGAATTGGGGAAAATGCAAATCTCCAGAGCGCCGTAGGGAGAAGGGGTTTAGAGTTTAGGGTTGTAGGGTTTAGGGTTTAGAGTTTAGGGTTTAAGGATGTATGGTGATTTAGGTCTTAGGGTTAGTTTAGGGTTTAGAGTTAGGGTTAGTTTAGAGTTAGTTTAGAGGGTTTAGGAATTATGGTTTTTTAGGGTTTAAGATTTAGGATTTAGGTTTTGGGGTTTAGGTTTTAGGGTACATATGAGAATGTGCCATCCTAATGCCAACCATAGCCAAGAAATATTAAAGAAAACCCACCATAAGAGAAACGTAAAAGTAACACAGAGAAATCACTAAGCAAATTAATGAGTCAAACATATGAGACATATATGAAACTTTCAGGCATAACCATTGTAGAAGTTAACAAAACCAAATGTAAAGCAAGGAAAGAACCCAAACCAAAATACAACAAGTGATGTAGAAGTCTAACAAGACCAAGGTGAGAATCGACAGATTAGTTGTACAGAAAGAAATAGGCTCCATCCCATAAACAACTCCAAATAAAGACATGAAGACAACCTCATTAACGACATCTTTGGGCATAACAGATGTCTGAGATCAACAAACAAGCGACGACAAGACAACAAAAGGCACGTCCATAAAACCACCCATTCAAAATAGACAGTGCATAAGATAATAACCAAGTAGATAGAACATAATCACAGGGATCTGCACAAGCCTAACTGAACCAAGATGGAAAAAATAGTAGCAAATTAAGTAGTGCACAGATATCAGGTGATAAGTAGTAGCTACAAATAGCAAAGATAATCGTCCAACCCAGCTTTTTAAGACCCTAAAGTCCCATAGTCAATAGATAAAATAGCAAAACAATTATTGCACCCACCATATGATAATCCAATAAAAAATAGAGAAACAACATAGACACTTATGGGGTTCAAAGGAGCACCAACATTGGAATCCTAAAAAACCAAGACAGTAGATAACCAAGACAACAAACAACCAAGACAGCAAATAATACTACTAGGCGGCACACCCATTCGAATGCATTAGTTAGTAACCAAGTAGGTAGTAGCATAATCACAGGCAACAAATAAAACATCAAAGCCATTATTACACCCACCATAAGATAAACCAATATAAAATAGTGATACAACATAGACACAGAAGGGGTTCAAAGGAGAGCCAACATTGGAATCCTTCAAGACAAAGAAAAGCAGACCAGCAGTTAAGCCAATAGCATTAGAGAAAGCAGACTGGAAAGAAGACAAAAAGAAAGTCCAATCCTACAAGGAGAAAATAATAATAATAACAAGGGTATAACAGTGTCTCTCCATATAAGTTGGAGAGATGAGATTAGCAAGAACAATCAGAAAAACCAAGAAAGTAAATAACCTGGAGATCAAATAGTCAAGACAGTAATTAACAACTAGCTGACCATAGAACCACCCATTCAGAATAGATAGTGCATAAGATAACACAGGGATCTGCACAAGTCTAACAGAATCAGGATGAAATAAATAATAACAGATTAAGCAGTCCACAAATATCAGATGATAAGTAGTAGCCCAATCACAAACAGTAAAGAAAATCAGAGAAATAACCCCAGAATCAGTCTACTGGACTAAAGACCCGATAATCCAATAGCCAATAATTAAAATAGCAAAACAATTGTTGCACCCACCGTAAAATAAATGAGTAAGGAACAAGGAGACAAGGTTTAGGGTTTAGGGTTTAGGGTTTAGGGTTTAGGGTTTAGGGTTTAGGTTTTTAAGGTTTAGGGTTTAAAGTTTAAGGTTTTTTAAGGATTAGGGTTTGGGGTTTTAGGTTTAGGGTTTAGGGTTTAGAAATTAGGTTTTAGGGTTTAGGATTAAGAGTTTACTATTTTTAGGGTTTAGGGTTTAGAGTAGGGTTTAGGGTTTTTTAATTAATTAAACTAGTAGGTTTAGGTTTATTTAGTTTACATTATATTTATTTTAGTTTTTTTTTATTTTTATTTAGGTTTATTTTTATTTTTGTTTTGTTTAGTTTATTTGTTTTAGGTTTATTTATTTTAGTTTATGTTTTTTATTTTAGTTTATTTTTAGGTTTAGGTTTAAGTTTAGATTTAATTTTTAGTTTAATTTTTTTTTAAGGTTTAAGTTTTATTTTTTATTATATGGTTTAGGTTTTTATTTTATTTCTTTAGGTTTATTTTTATGTTTTAGTTTTTAATTTAGGCTTAGGTTTATTTTTAGTTTATTTTATTTTATTTAGTTTAGGTTTAGGTTTAGTTTATTTTAAGTTTAGGTTTAGGTTTTATTTATGTTAGTTTAGTTTATTTTAGTTTAGGTTTAGGTTTATTTTATTTTTATTTTAGGTTTAGGGTTTAGGTGTTATTTTTTATTTAACTTTAGGTTTTATTTTTAGGTTTATTTTTTAGATTTAGATTTTTATTTAGTTTTTATTTTATTTTATCTTAGGTTTATTTTATTTAGGTTTAGTTTTATATTTATGTTTTTCATTTTTAGGTTTATTTTATTTTTTTATTTTAGGTTTAGGTTTAGGTTTTAGTTTAGGTTTTTATTTTATTTTATTTTATTTTATTTTATTTTATTTTATTTTCTTATTTAGGTTTAAGTTTAAGGGCTTAAAGATTAGGATTTATGGTTTAGAGTTTTAGGGTTTAGGGTTTAGGGTTTAGGGTTTAGGGTTTAGTGTTTAGGGTTTAGGGTTTTAAGGTTTAGGGTTTAGGGTTTAGGTTTTAGATTTAAGGTTTAGGTTTTAGTTTAGGGCTTAGGGTTTAAGGTTTTTTTTTTTTGATAGAGAACAAATTCAGATTCAATATTTCTTATTTTCGATTTTATCAACCAAGTAGCACACCAAGTTTTCTAAGACACATGCGATGCATAGATAAAAAATGAGCGCACATAGAGGAAATAAAAAACCCTAGATAGCTAGAACTATCTATACTGTAAAGACACAATTCCATAAGCCAGTCGATGTGTTCTTCAATTTCATCAGCCCATCGAACCACGACCTCTCGAGGGATCCACCATCATATCCCTGATCTCTCCATCCACCACCACCATGGCTGTAACCTTCATTGCTCCTTCCACCTCCATAACCTCCACTACTCTGACCACCACCTCCATACCCACCAGCACCTTCAGATCCCCCACCACCACTGCGATAACCATCGCCTTCTCCTTCACCTCCACTGCCAGATCTTGACTGAGCCTAGTTGAAGGTGATGTTCCTGCCATTAAGGTTCTACCCATTCTTAGGGTTTAGGTTTATTTTTTAAATTATTTAGTTACTTTAGGTTTTGGTTTAGGGTCTAGGGTTTATGGTTTAGGGTTTAGGATTAGGTTTTGGGTTTGGTTTTGGTTTTGGGTATTGGGTTTTGGGTTTTGGGTTTTAGTGTTTAGGTTTTTAGTGTTTAGGGTTAGGGTTTAGGGTTTAGTATTTATGGTTAAGGTTTTAGGGTTTTTAGGGTTAGTTTAGGATTTAGGGTTTAGGGTTTACGCTTTAGGATTTGAGGGTTTAAGGTTTAGGTTTTTTCAGGGTTTACAATTTAGGGTTTATGGTTTAGAGTTTAGGGTTGTATGTTGTAGGTTTAGGGTTTAGGATTTAGGGATTTTTATGGTTTAGGGTTGTAGGTTGTTGGTTTAGGGTTTAGGATTTAGGGTTGTAGGTTTACGGTTTAGGATTTTGGGTTTAGGGGTTTTAGGGTTTAGGGTTTTTTTTTAATTAAGTAAATCGATAGGTTTAGGTTTATTTAGTTTATTTGTTTTAGTTTATTTTTTATTTATTTAGATTTATTTTTATTTTTATTTAGTTTAGTTTATTTATTTTAGGTTTATTTAATTTAATTTAGGTTTTTTATTTTAGTTTATTTTTTAGGTTTAAGTTTAGGTTTAAGTTTATTTTTTAGTTTAGTTTTATTTTTATTTTATTTTTTAAGTTTAGGTTTTATTTTTTATTTTTAGGTTTAGGTTTAGGTTTTTATTTATTTTTTTTAGGTTTATTTTATTTTTATGTTAGGTTTAGTTTTTTTTTATTTAGGTTTGTATTTTTAGGTTTATTTTCTTTTTTTAGTTTAGTTTAGGTTTTAATTTATTTTATTTTATTTTAGTTTTTAGTTTTTATTTTATTTTATATTATTTTATTGGTTTAAGTTTAGGTTTAAGTTTTAGTTTAGGTTTTAATTATATTTTATTTTTTTATTTTAGAGTTTAGTTTAGGTTTAGGTATTTTAGGTTTTTAGGGGGGTTAGTTTAGGGTTTAGGGTTTTTTTTTTTTTTGGGAAACCCCATATAGGGGGAATTTTATTGCCACAAAAATAGGGTTACAAGATCCATAAGAGGGGATAAACTCCAAACCTACTGCTCAAAGAGCTACAATCAACCTAGAGAGTAAATCCCCTATCTAAGTACAACCAAAAGCAAAATAAAAGAGAAAAGTAAAGCAAAAGATACAAAGTGATTAACATAGATAAGCTAATGGATAGATTGGGCAAAAGCTCTTCAGGATGATAGAATGCATGCTAGTAGAGAGCAAACCTGCAAGAGAAAAAGAGAAGTGCATCTGCAAAAATGAAGAAAGATAGAAATTAGAATAGTTAAAGTAGTACAGCGAAAGTGAAAAATGAGAGCAGTATAAACTGAGGAAAATTATAGAGAAGTGTGTGAAAGAAGGCTCAGGCTCAGTCACACCAAATTGGGATAGATGCAAATATGAGCATCCAAACTTCAACGGAAGGGTTACATCGCAAGAGCTACTACCAAGCCAAGAAGGAGTGAAATCATCACAGCCATCATAGCCTACAAACGTGAGAAGAAGAAAGTACCATTTGTTGAAATTCTTATGGGCCTTAGTACGCAAAACCTAAACAAAACCATATATAATATAGAAAGGAGATAGCAAAGAGCGAAAAGAGGGGGTCCCAAGCGGAAAAATTATCATCAATATAGTCACCATAGCATGAGAATCCCTACACATATGAGAATGATCCATCCTTTCCAGAATCCCTTTTAAAACCATAGCCAAGAGTATAATTAGGCCAGCATAAAAACCCACCACAAGAGAACAGTAGAAAAAGCAACCTGCTGAAATCCTGCTAAGCAAATCAATGAGCCAAACATATGAGAGATATAGGAAACTTTTAGGCCAGGAGTACAGCCTTGGAGTATAGTCCAGAAAAGAAACCCAATCATAATAAGCAATACAGATGTTAACAACCCCCTTATTAATGACCATTGCAGATGTTAACAAAAAGCAAATGTAAAGCAAGGTAGCAGAACCCAAACCCAAATATAACAAGTGATGCAGAAGTCTAACAGGACCAAGGTGAGAATGCAAAGAACAAATTAGTTGTACCAATAACAGGAAATAGGCTACATCCCAGTAAATAGCACCAAATCAAGACAAATAAAAAGATAGCCCGATAAAGATGTCGCATAAAACCCAATACTCTAGACGAACAACCAAGATAGCAAGACAAAGAAAAGACAACAGCTATCCATAGAACCACCCATTCAGAATAGACAGCGCATAAGATAATAACCAAGTACATAAAAGCATAATCACATGGATCTGCATAAGTCTAACTGAACCAAGATGAAAAAAATAGATTAAGTAGTCCACGATATCAAGTGATAAGTAGCAACCTGCAACACAAACAAGAAAGACAATCGAAGCCAACCCCATAATCGTTTTTGGACATAGGACCCTAACGTCCCATAGTCAATAGATAAAATAAAAAACAATTATTGCACCCACCATAAGATAATCCAATAAAAAATAGAGAAATAGCATAATAATTAGGGGTTCAAAGGAGAGCCAACATTGGAATCTCGAAAAACCAAGAGATAACCAAGATAACAAACAACCAAGATAACAATAATGACTAGTGGCCATAAAGCCACCCATTCGAATAGACAAGCATTAGTTAGTAACCAAGTAGGTATCACAAAAAACAAATAAAACATCAAAGCCATTATTGCACCCACCATAAGATAAACCAAAATAAAATAGTGATACAACATAGGCACAGAAGGGTTCAAAGGAGAGCCAACATTGGAATCCTTCAAGACAAAGAAAAGCAGACCAGCAGTTAAGCCAATAGCATTAGTAAAAGCATACTAGAAAGAAGATAAAAAGAAAGTCCAATCCTGTAAGGAGAAAATAATAATAATAACAAGGGTATAACAGTGTCTCTCCATATAGGTTGGGGAGATGAGATTAGCAAAAACAATCAAAAAAACCAAGACAGAAAATAACCTGGAGAACAAACAGCCAAGATAGCAAATAACAAGGATCTGCACAAGTCTAATAGAACCAGGATGAAATAAATAGCAACAAATTAAGTAGTCCACAAATATTAAATGATAAGCAGCTGCAAAACAAAGAAAGATAATCGAGAAACAACCCCATAATCACCAACTAAAAGACCCGATAATCCAACAACAATAATCAAAACAACAAAACAATTGTTGCACCCACCATAAGATAAATCGAAGGAATAGGGAGACAACATAGACTCAAAAGGGGTTCAAGAAAAAACCATCACTGAAATCCTTCAAGACAAAGAAAAGCAAACTAGCAGGTAAGCCAACATCACCAGTAAAAATAGGCTGAAATGAAATCAAGAATAAAATCCCATCCTACAAGGAAACAGTAATAATAGCAAGGTTATTGCAGTTGCTCTCCATAAAGTTAATGGAGATGAGGTTCGATAGCATAGGAAGGGGCACAACCCTATTAAAGAGAAAAAAGATAGATAAATTCAAGCATGCCATGAAGCTGTACAAAATTATAGCAATTACATAATGAGACAACAAAGTCTTGAGGCCATGAACAAATTTCCAGATTAAGGAAAAGAGAAAAAAACACAACCTTAATCATATAATGGGAAATTACAATAGGACCCATAAATAGAATAAAGATAACAAGAAGTTTGTCCCTTTAAAGCAAAAAAGAAAAGCATAAAATAATCCATCTCCCTCCAGCAGACAGGAGAAACCTTACCAAAAGTAGTTGTTTCAATGAAAACAGCAGTAGCAGTAAAACCCCAAATAAGGTTAGGGTAAGTAATCCAACAAAGATATTCCATAGATTGAACTAACTAGAAAGGTACAGAATTAACATCAAAAATCCATAGAAACATCAAAACTAAATAGAAGTTGATCGAAAACAGGTAATGTAACAGGACAAACCAATAGGTTGGATTAATTTGAGGAAAGGAGTCGATTATCCAAATTAACCAAACCACGCAAAGGTTTAGGAAGTGTAAGTTGATTAAAGAATTTTATGCCATCCAATCTAGCACCTAGATTGGTAAGGTAATCAGCACATGCATTACCTTCATGCCATACATGAGTGATTTTAAAATAGAGTTGAGAGAGGAGAGCTCTAGTCTGCTTTAAAAGGTAGTACAATTCTATATTGCCCATTTTGGTGGAAGTCAAAAGATCAATCAGCAACAGGGCATCCACCTTAATCCAAATATTGAGCCAACATTTTTGAAAGCAAATCTTAATAGCTTTGTAAACTACCATTAGCTCAGTAAAAGGAACAGAGCAAGTATTAAGGGGGTAAGCAAAAGCACATAAGACTTTACCATTAAGGTTTCTGAAAATGCCACCACAGCCAAAAGAATTTTGAGAAACAAAGCCATCAGTGTTAATTTTAATAGTATTAGCATGAGATTTTACCCAATAAACAATCTTATCATTCATTACCGTTGGGTGGATCCAGCAAGTTAAAACCGAGTTTATTGGTCACAAATTTATAACCTTTAAATTGATTGTAGTTAATTAAATTGGCATTAAACAAGTCATGGATTTTATTTTTATTTCTAGCAATTATCCTCATGTGGTTCATAGGAGTCCCACGATGTTTTGCATCATTTTTGTCCATCCATATGACACCATTCATGATAACAGAGAACCAAACATTTGTAATGCAATGTTTGATGAGGTGGATAAAAGAACCAAAAAACCCAAGCAAATGAAGAATTTGACAATATTATTGGTGGGGTTTAGGGTTCAGGGTTTATGGTTTAGATTTTAGTGTTTTGGTTTTAGGTTTAGGGTTTAGGTTTTTGTTTAAGGTTTAGGGTTTATTATTTCTTTTTAATAGAGGACAAATTCAGATTCATCATTTCTTCTTTTCGATTTCATCAACCAAGTAGCACACCAAGTTTTCTATGACATGGGAGATGGTAGATAAAAATGAGCATGCATAGAGCAAATAAAAATCCTAGATAACTAGAACCATCTCTACTATAAAGACATAGTTCCATAAGCGTAGATCAGATCGCCATTCTTCAATTTCTCCAATTCCCATCGGAACCACCCTCGCCTCTAGAGTAGCAAGATCCACCATCATATCCCATATCTTTTCCTCCACCATCACCACAATTGTAACCTTCGTCGCTCCTCCCACCTCCATAACCACCACCTCCATATCCAGCAGTACCTCCAGATCCCACACCACCACTGCAATAACTGCCACCTCCACCTTCTCCTCCACCGATATAGACTGAGCCTGATTGGTGATGTTCCTACCATAAGGTTCTATCCATTCTTAGGGTTTAGATTTAGGTTTAGGTTTACTAGGTTTTAGGGTTTAGGTTTATTTTATTTATTTATTTAGTTACTTTAGCTTTAGGTTTAAGGTTTTGGGTTTAGGGTTTAGGGTTTTTTTTTTTCAAAAAATCTGGAGAATTTTATTGCCACAAAATAAGGAGAACAAAGTCCTTAAAGGGGATAAGTCTCTAAACTAATGCTCAAGGAGCTACAATAAAACCTAAGGAGATGAATCCTCAAACTATTACAATATTAAATAAAGAGAAGCAAAAGAAAAACCAAATCATGAACAATAGAAGATCCATATAAGCAACATCAAAATCCACTTGATTTATTTGATAACAGAAAAATCCACCAGTAAGACTGCCAACATATAAAAGAAATCTGCAACATACTAAGGAAAGGATGAGTACAATTAAGTAGGCATAATGCAAAAGAAAAAAGTGAAAGTTCAAAGTAAAGAAAAGGCTCAGGCTCAGCCACAATCATCTCAAGGAGCAACACTATATGTAAGCATCCAAACTTCAGAAGAAAGGGAGCAATTACATATAGTGCTACCCTGAAAGAAGAGGGAAACATCAAGGCCATCATACCGATGTAAGCGGTCATCCAGAGATCATCATCCAACAAGGCGCAAAGTCTTCCAACCGATGTAGAACATCCAAGCACAAAGCCACCAAAACAACCGCCTAGTAAAGGCGGACTAATAGCCATCCATCGGGGACAACAACAATGAGGACCAAAGCCAACACCAAAAGGGAGGAGAAATACCAAAAAGAGCAAGCATCATTAACAGGGATAACAACACAGTCCAGAAAAGATAGGCCCAAAGCCAAAGAGCCATCCTAAGATTATCCCCAAAGCAACAGAAAACCAATACCCAAATAGAGGGGACAACTAACACCAACAGTAGCCACCAATCCAATCCAAGCAAAGGATAACCCAAGCAGACAAGTAAGAAATAAAATAGGGAGCCACACCTCCACCAAGATAGATAAACAAAAAGACCAAAGGAGCATCCAGCAAGGCTACCACCAAGAATAGTGTAATAGCAAAACCACCACAAACCAAGAGGCGTGTATTAGGAAACAAGGAGAGCAAAATACACGGAAAGAGGTAATACACCAAAATAAATTTCAAGACACCAAACCAAGTCACCAAGACACCAGTGGAAAAAACAAATACACCTTTTTAGACCAAAATGACAACAAAGGAAAAAAAATCACAAGAGCTCACCAGGAATAAAACATATGCAAATAGCCAATAAAGCCACCTAGTCCACCAGCAAACAACATTTATGCTAGGAGAAAATAGACCCACAACTAAGCTGCCACCCAAATAAGAAAAAAAAAAGCAAAAGATAGAAAAGAGAAGAAGACCATTACAGTAGGTCGAAAACAAAAAGAACCAAACCAAAACCAAAAACCCGACCACTAAGCCCCAATCAACAAAATAGAAAAATAATAAAATAAATAGCCTCCACCAAGCCAAATTCAAACCAAAAAAAAAACCACCAACAACCCCCCAGATATACCACCAATAGAGGAGGTAAAACTAGCCAACACAGCCACCCAATCAACTAGCCCAACCAACCAACATAGCCAATCAACCCTGACCAACAACCACCTAACCAACCACCATAATAAAGAGAAGATCCAACTCAGATAAGGAAGCAACCAGCCCAGATATGAGGCAAACCTCATTCAGAGGGAAAGATCGATAGCAGGCATAGCCACAACCAAATAGGAGGCCACCAAAAACAACTAAGAAATAATTATGGTAATCACCCAGCCAGGAAAACAACCAAGGAAAGGCTAGCCTAGGAGGAACACCAACCCACTAGCAATAAATCAGGTAGGAAAAGATCATGACCAGAGCAAAATAAGGTCCCTTCCAAACCCCAGAGAACAAATAGCCACCTTCAGAATAAGAATGCAACAACCACAAAACATTAACCTTCAAGCCACAAGTCAGAAGGAACAACCAACAATCAGTAGCCACCGAGCCAAAATAGGAAAGGAAAGTAGCAACCACCAAAAAGCCCAACACTAAGACATAATGAATAGACTAACAACATCCTTCAAACAGAAACCACCCAAGACAACCAGGAAGATAGTAGAAACAAACATCAGCATCCACCAAACATGGCAACACTCATAGAAAATGAGGTTAGCCAAGACCCTAAAGTAGAATAACAAGGAGAAATCCTAATATGGTAAAGCAAAAATCAATAATCAATAAAAAGGTTCAAAGATAGCACTATAGCCAAAGACCAACAAAAAAGCCACAAGTTAATGTGTGAGGTAAGGCAGTCTGGCATTTTCTAGATTAACTAAGCCTCTCAGTAGCTTAGGTAAGTTTTGATTATCTAATATAGTGAGCTCATTTGCTTTAGCACCCAAATTGTCTAGGAAGTCCACACAAGCATTACCTTCATGAAGAATATAAGAAATTTTGTAGCAAACTTGAGAGAGGAGGGTTTTAGTGTGATTAAGGAGATAAAATAAGTCAGTATTCTCCATTTTATTATAAGTGAGCATATCAAGTAAAAGAACAGCATCAACTTCAATCCAAATATTAAAGTGGCCTTGTTCAAAAAAATATCAATAGATTTATTAACAGCCATAAGCTCAGCATAAATAACTTAACAGGCTTTCAAGGGATAAGCAAAAGCACAAATGACAGTACCTTTGGAATCCCTAATAATACCACCATAAGCATATTTATTAGGTGAAACTAAACCATCAGTATTGATTTTAATAAAGTTCTCATTAGGTTTTATCTAATGGATAATCCTAACAGCCTTATTGAAAGAAACATTAGGTAGAATGAGACCCAATTTTTTAGCCACAAATTTGTAATCTCTAAAATGGATGTTACTAATTAAATTAGCATTAAATAAAGCATGAATTATTTTTCTTTAGTTCTGGCCAGGATCCTTTTATGATTCATAGGAATACCATGATATTAAGCATCATTTCTATTCATCCAAATGAACCAAATAAAGGTAATAGAAATAAAGATTTTGATATGACATTTCACAATTTTTTGGAAACAAGCTTCAAGAAGTTGATATAAAGAAAGGAAACCATGAACATAGTTAGTGTTAAATAAATCATCATACCATATCCATAATTTGGATGCAATGGCACCATTGACAAAAAACATTATTAACATTTTCAATATGAAAGCAATAATAGCACTTAGAAAGTAAATAAAACACTTTATTCCAAGGCAAGAAATCTACAGAATAAAGTTATTCAAAATTCTCCAAGCTAAAACTAAATAAGAAATGGGAATGATATTGTTCCACAAAGATTAATGAAAACATTAGAGGAGTTCGCTTATCTCTAATATCATTTTGAACCTCTTTAAGAACAAAATCACCATTATAAGAGAGCTTAAAAAGAATTTGATCAGGTTTGTTAGAAAAAATAGGGACATTTCTAAAGTTACCAAAAGAGAAATAGAGATATAATTCTCAAGTTTGTTTTCATTCCAATTGTTATTAAGCCAAAAAGAGTTAACTTTGATAGCAGCAGTAGAGTGTGTAGATAAATAGGAGTCAATAGAGCCATTGCCAATCTAATTGTCCTGCCAAAAGAAGGAGGAACCCGAATGAATACTACAATATATTAAAGATTCAGCAACCAATTTAATGGAGCAAAGCTTTTTCCAAATCGGAGAGTCACCAACTTTATAAGCACAGATAAGAGGGTGTTTACCTTGGCAGTATTTTTCTATCATAAAATTAATCCAAAGGCTATCATTCTTTCTAAATTTCCACCAGAGCTTATGAGAGAAGGCAATAATAGCTTTAATAGGTTTGCAACCAAGACCACCTTCACCTAAAGGACCACAACATTTATACCAAGATGTCCAATGCATTCTTTTAATAGAATCATTAGATCCATAAAAAATTTATTAAGTGGGTGATCAATTCTGATAAGAGTAGAATTAGTAGGAATATTAGTTTGAATCAAATATAGATGCATTGAATTGAAAGTTCTTTTAAGAATAATGAGCACACCAAAGGAGAGAGTAAATAAAATTTCAAAATCAAAATTTTATGTACAATTTTTTGATTAACTCATTAAAAATATGGGATCATTTTAGACCTTTGAAAAGAGGAGCACCCAAGTACTTAAGAGGTAAATGTTGATGTTTAAAATTAGTATATGCATGATGTGATTGGTTTTATTATTGGAGATAAGAAGAAGTAATAAAGTAGCTTTTGTTATCATTGATAGTAAGACCACTTTCTACCAAACGTATTTAAAAAAATTTTAAGATTCTTGATATGATGAATAGAAGCATTGCAAAAAATAATGAAATCATCCACAAAGCTTGAAGGGGAAATAAGAAGACCACCAAGAGTTCTATAATACATACTAGGATTATTTAAGAATAAATCATTGATGCTCCTGGATAAGTATTCAATAGTAATGATAAATAAAGTAGGAGATAAAGGATCCCCTTGTCTTAAGTCATGGGAGGAAGGAAAGAAACCCAAAGCTTCCCCATTAAGCAAAATAGAAAACTACGCATTATTAATATAATTTTTAATAGGAAAAATAAATTTATCAGAAATCCCAAATAAATTCAGAATATGAAAAAGGAAATCCTAAGAGATATTATCAAAATCTTTGGTAATATCTAATTTGAAAAGAATGTTTTCACCTCTAGTTTTAGCATCTAAATCATGAATTAATTCTTGGGGAAGTAAAATATTATAAGAAATAGTTTTTCCTCTAATAAAATATTATAAGAAATAGTTTTGCCTCTAACAAAATGAGTTTGGTTGAGAGAGATAATCTTATGAAGAAGAGGACTAAGCCTGTTGGTAATAATTTTGGAAATTAGCTTATTGAAGAAGGTCTAAAGACTAATAGGTCTAAACTCACTCTAATATCTAAACTATCTTTCTTAGGTATGAGAACAATAGATGTGCTAGAAAAAGGATTACCATTAAATAAATCAACCACAACATCAATCAAATCATTTTTAATAATAAACCAACATTTTTGAAAAAATTTATTAGTGAAACCCTTTGATCTAGCAACAGAATCTATGTTCATGCTATTAAAAACTTTAAAATTTTCATCTTCTTTGAGCAAAATAGAAAGCAAAGCATTGTCATCATTGGTAATAATAGAAGGAATCAGTGATTTAGAAATAGCTAAGAGCAACTCTTATTAAGCATATTTCTAAAATAATTAACTCAATCATTAATATCATTATTCTCCATAATCCATTCTCCATTTTTATTTTAAATTTTTGAATATTATTTAAAGCTTTATTTTTTTGAACTAAAGCATGTAAATACCTAGTATTTCTGTCACCATCCGCAATATGTTTACTAGCAGCTTTTTGATGCCAATAGGTTTCTTCCATATTTTGAAAATTAACAACTTTATCCTTCGCCTCATTCAAGTCCATAATCTTGGAAGGTTCCATCATAACAGAAACTTTAAAACCACAAACCAAATTTTCCATATCCTTGATATTAGCAAAAAGATTTTTAGAACAATGCTTGTTCCACCAAACTAGATTTTGTTTAAGTCATTTTAGTTTAAACCAAAGCCTTTTCATCCCCTAATCGAATTATCAGGATGTAAAGGGGCTTTCTAATTATTAGCCACAAGATTAAAAAATTAATTGTGGTGTTTATTTTGAGATGTGGGACACCACAGATCTTAAAGGGTACTTATTGAAGTGATCTGCACGACATTAAAGAATGATGCACTATCTCAAAAGCTAAAATCATCACCCTATAATAGACCTAATCACCTAAAAGGACTCTAAAGTATGATGGGTCTTCAAATATACGATATCTTTCCCTAGTTCACATGTAAAAGTAAAGGAGCATTTATTTAAAGCTTGTTGTTGACCTCATTTTAGGATGAGCTCTCAACCCTCCATCTTAGACATAAAATTTCTCTTAGACACTATGAGTTTTCTCGGTAAGACACTTCTAGTAATTAGGTGAACACTTAACCTAACCCTAGAGACTTAGAAGAGTTAGCCATAGGAACAGGTTATGCCTTAGGGGTGTTAGAAAATTTGCCTACCCTATAGCTTGAACTAAATCCTCACTTCCATCTTCTAGGTCAAAACTCCAAACTCATATCAACTCCAACTTTAATTCAAACCTTGAACCAATTCAATAGATTTTCTCAAATCATGAATCAATTCCAAAAAATTAAAACCTATGATTGAAGCCGATTATGGATTCCAAACTCCAAAATATTTCCTAAATCACTTTGATGCTATCTTATGGACTTAACCTAAATCAAATTCAAATCAATTCAAATTCAAGAAATTTTATCACAATCCATTTATATTCTCATTTATATTCACATATATAAATGAAATATAAATTCAAATCAATCAAACCAAATCCAAAATTCAAATCTAAACCAAAAATCTTTCCCAAGTTATTTTGATTCTATCTTATGGACTTAGCCCAAATCAAATCTAAATCAATTCAAATTCAAAGAATTTTCTCACAACCCATTTATTATAAATTCAAATATCCAAAAATCAATTCAAAACTCAAATCCAAATTCAACCAAAATCCAACCTAAGCCTTTCAAGTCAAATTCATAAACTTAGCCAAATCAAATTCAAATCAAGTCAAATCCTTGATTTTTCTTCAGGATTCAATCAACCCTTCAATCATGAACCTAAATATAAATACAAACTTCAATCATCAATCCAAAAATCAATTCAAAACTCATGTTCAAATTCAATCAAAATTCAACCTAAATCTTTCAAGTCAAATTCTTGAACTTAGCCAAATCAAATTCAAATCATGTCAAACCCTCAATTTTTCTTATGATTCAATCAATCCTCAATCATGAAACCAAATATAAACATAAACTTCAATCACCAAATCAAAACTAAATTTAAAAATCAAACCCAAGTCAAACTCAAGTTCACCTTTTGAACTTAAAATTATCAAATGATTCAAAATCTATTTGACTTCAAATCACTTGCAAATAGATTTATATTTCAATCATAAGTCCATATGTGAGTTCAATCAAACTCAAATCAAGCTTTGACCAAGCCATTTGACCCACTTAGGCTCACTTGACAATGTGACCTAAGGTATGAGCCAAATCCCTAACCAAATTGGATTGAACTAAGCCCACCTAAGCCTCACATTGTGAGCAAAAATCATCATAAGATGATCAATCACTCAATTTGGGTCAAACCAAGTCAAACCTAATAGACTAAGTCAACACTTAGCCAAAATGAAACTTAAACTAGCCAAAATCCACCATAGGCTAAATTGATTGAAACCATTGATCAAAACTCATTCATGATCAATGTTTGAACTTGACCAAGTCATCATTTGAGCCTAACCTAGCCCAATTGGCCACTTAACCCAAGTTGACCTAACTTGACCTAAAAAGTCAAAATGTGTCAAAACTTGATCTAAGCTAAATTGATTAAAACTAATGGGTCAAATCCATTCCAAATCACTTGTTGAACTTGACCAAAGCCTCAATTGGCCAACTAGACCCAACCTAGCCCAATTGACCTTGAACTCAACTTGACCTAAATGGTCAAATTGTGCCAAAATCAAATTAAACCAAAATTGATTGGAAACAAAGATATCAATACATTTCATATGACCAATGAAGCCTAAACCAACCCATCACCTAACCCAAATAGGTTAAATTGGTCAACTTGACCCATTTGACCTAAGTGAACCAAATTCAAATATAAATCAAATTGAACCAAACCAATGATACCAAAATATTTCAAATGGTCATATGAACTGACCAACCCTTGGTATGACCCAATTTGACCAATTGGTCAACTTGACCCAAGTTGACCCATTTTGACTTAAATGGGTCAACATGAGCCAAATCATATCAAATCAACTCCAAATTCAATGAAACTTAGCCCAACCCATTTTTCAATCATACCAAACATATTCAAACTAAAATCCAAGCCAAATGACCATTTTCCCCTAGGCCATGGGTAACCCAAAATCAAAATCACTTGGAATTTGGTCAATTCCTTTCATTGACACTTGGCATTCTCTTAGTGGACCAAATGGTCACTAATGAACATGGTGCACATGACCCAATGGGTTTGGGTCAGCCCAACCCAACCTAAGGCTAAAATTGACCACCACTTAACATAAGCACATGGAAATCCTTCCTCCACTCATTTCAAGCACATGGCACTTTCCACTACCTCTCCTAGCCAAACCGAATGACATGCCACTCAAAATGGCCTAACCAATCCATTGAAGGAGATCAATTTGATAAAAATTGCAAACCTAAGTTCAGCCATCCAATCCTTCAAGGGGGAGATATACTCCCCCTAATTTCACTTGAATTTCATTCTCACACATTCGATTGAGTAAGAGGAAGCCAGAGGAAGCAATTGCAAGTCTTGCCAAGCTCACCCAAGCCAATTGGATTTCCCCATTCTCGGTTTCTTCAAAACCAAAAATAGGGGAGGTAGCAAGATTTTCCAATTGATTCAATACTTCAAATCAAGCTAATTCCTCTTGCAAACTTCTTCAAAGGACTCAATCGAACTCACTCCAGGCTTCATCCAAGTTCTCAAGGAAAGGGAGAGGGACTTTGATCAAGTGAGCATTTGAAGGTGAGCTTGGTCCATAGAAAGATCTACTCAATCCCAAAGCTTGAAACTTTCATGACCTACTATGCTACCTCAATGAATTCGAGTGCTGGTGATAGCCTTCGATGAGGTATGGATCAAAATCGAGCCTAGAATATGGAGTGTGTGGTCTTTTATGAAGTAGATTTTCATCTCAAGTAAAACTATATGTTGGATGTCTTCTTTCTTGCATGATGATGGTGTGGGTTGAGTTTGAGCTCAATCTAAGCTCAATCGACTGGATCTTGACTTAGAAGATGGACGGTGGCCATCTCCACAAACGAGCTCAGGGAAGGATCATGGGCCATCCATCCACATGTTTTGGATGCACAGCCATGATCAAGATGTGTAGGATCCCTGATTTAATCCCTTAAAAATCACGAGCTTGATCTCAGCTGTCCGATCCATGATCGGACATGTGAGGAGAAAGCATGTAGCACCACCGCTGATGCGGCGTTATGATGTGACAACTTAAGTGGCCTCTCCCATTGCACCACATGGAAAGCATGCGCCGCATCAGCCTCCACGTGGCGCTGACAGGATTAGCCATATAATTAAGGGTTTAATTATTTAATAATCATGGAAACTTCAAAATAATATAACTAATTCTAGAAAAATTATACAAATACAAGGTAAAATGTACTGTAAAGATATTTCTTAGGGAGAATAATCTAAAATTATTTTCAATGGATTTTGAATAGTGTATTTTCCTCAATTATGGTTTTACTTAAACTTAATAACCCTAATTACTCCCTAATTATTTCATTAATTCATTCCAAATTTCTCTGGTGTATTTAGTGGGATGACCTCTATCTCACATAATTTTCTTGGGATTTATTAATGAGTTAATTAGGAAAATCATGTAATGAATCCTTAATCACCTTCTTAATGTAATTAAGCTTAATTAAGCATGTGAATAGTGGCCTAATCCTTTTTTAAGTTAATTAAGCCTTGCTTAAGTGAAGAAGAGGTTTATGGAAAGTATTTAGGGAATTTTTCTTAAGCCATTCCCTAAACCCCTTTTCTTCCTTAATCCAAACTTAATTAAGGGTTAATCCACTTACCTACTTAATTAACTTGATAAAATTTGTCAAATCAATCCAGAACTTAACCAATTCATCTTGGGTAGGTGCTTAGATGTTCAATAACCTAAGTAAATTAAGGAAATCAAAATCTAGCATGTGTGGGAAGGGTTATGAAAGTACTTAAATTAAACCTTTTAGCTTAATTAATCACTAATTTTGGGCCAATTGCATTAGGCCCTTTCTTTCATAGGTACATTGTTGATTAAATTCATTGTGTAGTTTTATGTCATACATTGGCTCATAATTACTTGATTAAATATGTTAAAGTGGTGTAGGTAAGGGATAATTAATACACTTAATTCACACCTTAACCTAACCAAAGCATAAAATTGATCTAATCACCTAAAAATTAAACTAAAACATCATACATATGTGGGAATGGGTTAGGACTAGTAAACCTTCTCACATTTTTCAAATTGAAATCAAACTCAAAAACAAAATCAAACTTTCCTTAAACCCAATTTGATTTACTTTAAATAATCTTATTCTATAGGATTATCTTTAGAATAAATTATGGTAAATGAATTTACATGCTTTCATCACTTTACTTCTTTCCTAGCATGCTAAGTGTGTGTGTCATATGAAATTTATGCATTCATGTATTTTAAAAATCAAATTAAAAATGAGATGTTTCCTTTATGTCAAATTGCATATTTTAGCTAAAATAAGAATATGAATGGATATTATCACTATTAATTACAAAATTATTTTCAAAACCTATAAATCAAATATCAAAACTGAAAGGTATGCTACTAATAATTATTTGTAAGCGTGCAGGTGAGTATAAACATAAAGATGTGCATTGTGTGATTTTCCTACTTTTCTCTTTTAGTATAATTTTGAATAGGATTTTCAAAGTGTATAGTTCATTTGAAAAGAACATAACACTTGCTTAAATCCATTCCTATTCATTTCTATGCTATTGATTAAGAAGGGTATTCACACTTACACATGTAAATTGCATAAACAAATTAAACAAACAAACATAAACTTTTGCATCTTTCTTTTTTTTTCATTCATTTCTTTTGTACATGCATATGTATTTAAGGAAAGTGGTATATTAGACTGGACAACCCCAGGGTTGTGAGGCTTAAGTAGCCTTAAGTAGGTCTTGTACCTTACACCCCTGGATCTAATAATGGCGTTGTACTCATTTATGCATTTCATACATATAAATATGCATGTGAAAAATGGATAAAAGAATCACCCTTTTCTACTTAACAAAATCATGCATACATGAAACATTCCAAAATTCCTTAAGTAACATTACTTAGCATTCATCATGAAGGTGTACTAAACATTTCCATTTGCATTATAGATATGCTTAAGATTTATCCATATGCATGTTATATATGTTGGGAAAGAAATAAAGTGATGTGTACTTTATGATAGTATTTCATTTTATTTAATCATAAAATGCCTCTCTCTTTGAATAGGTTTATTTAGGGAAAATCTAAACTTAGGATTAATTAAAACACATAATAAAATATTCACTTAATAAAAAATTAAATCTACCTTAGAAATTACTTAAGGTAGGGAGGAAAGAGAAGTTCTCTTCTCTTTTCCTCTCTTTACAACACTTAGTAATTAATTGTAGGATTCATTTAAACCAAATCAAAATATAAAATAAAATCAACCAAAGCAACTAAAATACTTAAATGAAACCACCCATCTAAGTTGAACATTTTCATACTTAGAAAACTTCAGACCTTAAAGCCTAGCTAAGCATACCACACAAATCTTAAATATCACACACATTAGGCTAAGTCACCACTTCTAGCTTTAGGTTAGGGTGGTGCATGGTTTGATGTCTTGGTTTTATTTTGTGATGTAATGTTCTTAGTCTAGATGTTAGGGTGTATGTGCATAGACTGAATGGTAGGGCAATCTTAGCCTAACTATTATCTTCTGTAAGGGATTATGCTTAAGAGGCACTGTAATAAAAATATAAAATTGCTTTTGCTATGTAGGTGCTTATACCCCTAAGCATAATCAAAAATAGGCCAGGTGGACTTGGTCATGCATGTGTGGGGTGCTAAGTCCAATTTATACATATACATGCTTGGGATTGTATGGTTTGTTTAGTTAATCTCTATTTTTGCAGGTTTTAGTTAGATTTTCTTTTTCCCATTTTTATGTAATTTTGCAATTAGGATTTTGGAATGATTGTTATGGGGTATTAGAATGAACATTGGTTATAAGACCATGTCTTATGTACCATGTGAAGTCTTTCGAGCAACCACATTCCAACCATCCAAAAGAAGGAATCAGAAGAAGAAAGAAGAAAGAAGAAAGAATAAAGAAGAAAGAAGGAATGAAGAGCGAAGACCCCATAACATGAATTCCTTGATTAATTGTAATTGATTCATTTGTAATCAGGTTGTATAAGGGTAGAGCTCTACACAATTTTTTTTTTTGGGTTTGTGTGGTGGAACCCAACCACAAATGGCCTATAATTCTTTTTTAGCTTTTATAAATTGATTGATGTTTATTTTGTGCATTAAAATGGCATCTTTTCCTAGTTTATTCCTTACTTTGATGTATGGCCTAGATGATGATTAGGCTCTTAGAAAATTAATTTTCTATCTAATTAATCAATTTAAACTAAAAATTAACAACTCATAACCTCACTTAAAGCCTAAGCTATAAATCAAGATAAAAGAATTAGAAACCCTTAACGGATGTTGTATTACTTTTCTCACATCTTGCATAAAAAAGCATATTGTTTCACTCTTTGGAGGGCTTCCACCTTGAAGTTGGTTTGACCTTTGAGAGCCATGGTGAAAACACACCTCCTTATCTTGCTAATTTTGGCCCATAATCTAATTTCTCATGCATTAGGCATATGATTCCTAAAGCCTGTGTCAAATTGATTATCAAAAATAAAAATAAAAATATATGAAAATTTTGCATTAGATTTAAGTCATTAAAATCATGCTCATCTAGTCTCTTAGGGAGTGTGTTTAAGGACTTAGTCTCTTCTTAAAAAAAATTAGTTATCTTGAAAGCATATGACTTACCTACATTATTTAAAACCATAGGAGGAGTTAGTTGGAGGCCACCCCGCGGTTGTAAGTCCTCTGATTTTATGGAGGTAAACCAAATACTCATTTTTTGCCTTAGATTTAGGTCATGCTTTGGCCCTCGCCAAAGCTCCCTAGATTTAGGATCCAAGGTTGCTTCCCCCTTTGCAGGCTACAAGAATAAATTCTTACCTCTTAGGCATTTCCATGATCTTGTGTCATGGAATTGTAAGCCCTAACTTTCTAATAAAATTTAGCTCAAACAAATCAATTCTATTTCAAAAATGTAAAGCCAAACCATAGGATAGTTCGGGATGCTTACTAGGCTTCCTAGTATCTCAAGCAACCCCTACTTATCTTCATTTGGCTTCGATAAGAACTCCCTCCTCTTGATCGATCCCACTTTATTTTATAAAAATAAATAGATCGATTGATAGTCCTACCTTTCGAAATCTTTGGAGATAACAATCATTTACCTTAATCGAGAGTATTCTTAAGGAATCCTGTTCCTTATGATG
Organism: Cymbidium sinense; assembly: GCA_021442155.1. Lineage (NCBI taxonomy): Eukaryota > Viridiplantae > Streptophyta > Magnoliopsida > Asparagales > Orchidaceae > Cymbidium > Cymbidium sinense. Next base: position 55,232,984 of record CM038217.1, read on the forward strand.
TATTTAACTATGGGGGCTTGCCCATGTAGGAAACTTAACGTACCCGATTTAAAATAAACCTTGCTTTACTTTTTCCATATAAAGTATGGGAAGAATCTCTGGTACATTCTAAAGACCCATAATCCTTAAGAGTCCTTATTAAGGTGATTAGGTCCATTGTATGGTGGTGAGTTCTATCTTTCAAGATAGTACATCTTTCCTCAATGCCATACCCGATCACTCTAATAAGAACATCTGCAGATCTACATGGTGTCCAAATGAAAATTATATTTCTATCTTCATCTTATCCACATAGATTAAACATGGAAGTATGCCAAGAAGAAAATTTTCACCACACGGGTTCATTAAGTTCTCTATGGAGGCAAGTCCTCATAGTTAATTATATCTTAAAGAATGGAAATTCCTTAAGAATACTCTTGATTAAAGTAAAAATTAAGGTCTTCAAAGATTTCAAGGCTAGACTATCAAAGGATTGTTTGTATTGGAAAATCAAATGGGATTATTCAAGGAGAAGACTTATTATCAAACCCAAAGAGAATGAGTAAGAAATGCTCATGATAATAGAAAGCCTAGTGAGCATTCCAATCTATCCTATGGTTGGACTTTATATGTTTAAAATTCAAGAGATTAATTTTATTGAAGTTGAAATTTTATTAGAAAGTTAGGATTTATAATCCAATAACACAAGGTTGTGGAAATGCCTAAGAGGTGAGGATTTATGCTAAGGAAACGCAACCTCACCATATATCTAGGGAGCTTTGGCATAAGCCAAAGCATGACCTAAGTCTAAGAAAAATGGAAATAAGGTTTACACAAGAGTGAATAAACCACCTGACTGCTTGGCTTATAACTGCCTAGAGTGGCTACCAGCTAACTCCTCCTATGATTTTAAAACCACATAGGAAAGTCTTATGCATTTGTAATATAGTTGGGTTGTTATTAGTTTAGAAAGATACAAAAGTCCTTAAACCCACTCCTTAAGAGACTAGAGCATGAGTGGTATGAGTAATGACTTAATCTACAAATGCAAATCTTTTCAAATTTTATTTAATTTTGTACACTTTATTTTGATGATGGTTCTGGGATTTTGTATGCCTATATGTATGATGAAGTTAGATTATTGGCTAAATCAGCGGGAATGAGGTGTTTTCCACCACAGAGGAGGCCCTCAAAGGTCAAGCCTTCCCCTATCATGTAAGGATGCAAACCCTCTCTTAATAAGAGTGAAACAATATGCATGCATAATGTGAGATAAACAACATTCAGCTAACAGGTTGCTAAACATTTTAATTATCTTTATTTAATGCCTAGGCTTTATGTGAGGTTATGAATTATTTAAAACTTTATTTATGAGTTGTAGTTTGGTATAAGATTTATTTTTTCCTAAGAGCCTAATAGCATCAGCCACATATTCAATCATCAATCATTTAAGAAACTAAGAAAGGCATGACATTATCCTAAACAAATCATCAACCAATTCCCATAACTATCATGAAAGAATAAAATGCCAATGTGGTACCACCGCATAACTGAAAAGAAAAGATGTGTAGCCGAGCTCTACCCTTATACAACCCAAAATTATAAAATAATAATTACAATTTATAATGAATGAATGCTATGGGGGGTCTTCGTGTCTTCATTTATTTCCGTTGATTTGATTTACTCCACTTCAAAGGCATCACATGGCCTCCCAGAACAAAGCCTTCTAGCCTCGTTTCCCGAATATCAGTGATATATATATACCCATTATTCTTGAATACACATGAACGTACAAATGGCTACAAGAAAGGAAAATCATGCAAAAGTTGTATTTCTTTAAATTAAATTATTTATACATGTAAACTAAAGTTTTTCATTCATTAGCTAAACATAGAAGTGTATAAAAGTTTTACGTGGATACTTCATCATTGTTAAACCAAAGGAGTGAGGTAAAGACCTCCTTGGGGCTACTTAAAGCCTTACATCCTTGAAATGTCCAAACTAGATATACCCACTATTCTTGAATACACATGAATGTACAAGTAAATACAAGAATGGAAAATCATGCAAAATTTGTATTTCTTTCAATTGAATTATTTTTACATGTGAGCTAAAGTTGAAAAGAAGATTTTCATTTATTAGCTAAATGCACATACAAGTGTGTAAAAGTTTTAAGCGGATACTTCATCTAAACTAGGGATTGAGATAAAGACCTCCTTAAGGCTACTTAAATCCTTGAATCCCTGAAATGTCCAGACTAGATATACCCATTATTCTTGAATACACATGAATGTACAAGTGACGTAAGAATGGAAAATCATGCAAAAGTTGTATTTCTTTCAATTGAATTATATCTAAAGTTTTAGTTGACCTAAGTGTATCAATCAACAATATGAGTCTAAGAACCCTTGCCTACTTGAGGATCAACATCTCCAAACTCCAAAAAGAGAGGATGATTTTGAGAGGATTCAATGACAAGGAGAGAGGGCCTCATGGTGTTTATTTTTGGATGTATGGCTGGGGGGTAGGGACACCACGCAGATCGTAGGAGGGTACTTTATGAGGTGATCAGGTTCAACATTGAGATATGATGTACTATCTCAAGATAGAAATGTCACCCTACAATGTACCTAATCATGTAATAAGGACTCCTTAGGCATGATGGGTCTTCGAATGCACCAGAGATTTCTCTCCTACTTTATATGGATGAATAAAGCAGGGTTTATATTAAACTAGGATCTTAAATTCCTTATGAAAGCAAGCTTCCATAGTTAATTACATCTTAAGAAATGAAATTTTCTAAGAATATTCTCGATTAAAGTAGAAAATTATCATCTCCAAAGATTTCAAGGTACTATCAAAATATTGGTTGTATTTGGAAAATCATTTGGGAAGTTCAAGGAGAAGACTTATTTTTGGAATCCAAATGAAATAAATAGGAAATGCTCATGATACTAAAAAGCTTAGTGAACATTCCAATCTATACTATGGTGGGGCTTTATATTTTTGAAGTTCAAGAGATTTATATGTTGAGTTGACATTTAATTAGATTACTAGGGCTTATAATCCACCAACCTAATGTTGTGGGAATGCCTAAGAAATGAGGATTTATGCTCGTAGCCCTATTTCAGATCTTAAATCTTGGGAGCTATAGTACAAGCTAAAGCATGACCTAACTCTAAGTGATAGGTTGACATAAGGGTTCTCCATAAGAGAGAATAAATTATCCGACTTCTAGACTTATAACCGCCTGGAGTGGCTGCCAGCTAACTCCTCCTACAATTTTAAAATCATGAAGTTCGGTCTTATGAATTACAAGATATCTCAGATAGTCCAGTCTTATGAAAGAGACTAAAGTCTTAAACACACTCCCTAAAAGACTAAAGCACGTGTAGTATGAGCATATGACATAATCTATAGATGCAAAATCTATTCAAATTTTATTTTATTTTAAATACATCATTTTGACAGAGGCTTTAGGATTTCTTATGCCTAAATGCATGATGAATTAGGTTATGGGTCAAATCAACTAGAAGACAGTGTTCTCCACCACAAGGGATGCCCTCACAGGTCAAGCATTCCTTTATCGGAAAGATGGAGATCCTTCATGTTCAAGAGAGAGAAAGAATATGGATGCATGATGTGAAACATACAACCATATAGTTAAGGGGTTACTAAATCTTTTAATTATCTTATTTATATCTTAGGCTTTATGATGAGGTTATGAGTTATTTAAAATTTAGTTATGAGTGATTATTTGGGTCGAAAAGTTATTTTTATCCTAAAAGCCTAATCGTATCCAAGCCACACATTAAAGCATAATCATTTAATAAAATATGAAAATCATGTCGTCCTAATGTACAATGTAAACACAACATCAAATAATTATATAAACTATCATAAAAGAATAAAAGGTCGGTGTGGTCAGGTACCTCTGTATAACCCAAAAAGAAAAAAGATAGGTAGCCGAGCTCTACCCTTATACAACCTGGAATTTGAAAGAATAAATATAATTGTATTAAATGCTTGGGGATCTTCATTCTTTATATCTACATTTATTATTTGGTTCCTTCTTTGATTTGGATGGTGCTTGCTTCAAAGGCATCATAGGGCACCACAGGACAAAGCCTTATGGCCACTGCTCATCTTAATCCCCATAGCATTAATCCTAATTTTCATTGTAAAAATTATATTTTTGTGGGGAAAATAAATCTAACTACACCTACAAAATATAAGTTTGCTAAATATACATATAATCCTAAGCAGTTGTATTTATAATTTGGACTTAGGATCCTACACATGGGTAAATATTATCGTTATTTACTTGGATTATGCTTAAGGATTTAAGCAACCTATAAAAGAGCATTCACATTTATTTTTAAGCATCCCTTAAGCCTAATCCCTAGCAGAAACATGATTAGGCTAATATTGGCCTATCATCCAGTTTATGAAGCATACACTTTAACATCCAAACTAAAATAATACATCATAAAACAAAACATACATCACATCTCTAGAAGTGGTGACTTAATTCTAATGTGTGTATTAAGGCTTGTGTGGTAAGTCTTGTTAGGCAGTAGTGTTGTATTTTTTTTCAAGTGTAGAAGGATTCAATTTAATATGAAAGGTTGATTTCACTTGAAGTAGTTTAATTGATTTGAATGTTTAATTTGTATTTTCTTTTATTTCATTTGATTACACTTAGCAACTAAGTGTTATAAAGAGAGGAACAAAGGATTTCTCTCTTTCATCCCTACCTTAAGCCACTTTCTAAAGTATATTAATTTGATTTAGTTCTCTTTAGTGAATGGCTTATTAAATGATTTAATTAATCCTAAGTTTAGGTTCACTTTAAATATTCCTATTCAAAATGAAAGGCATCTTAAGATTAACTTAATAGAATTACTACCACATGATAAAGATTAAATCATTCATTTCCATCACATTTAACATGCATATGATTTAATCCCAAGTGTATCTATACATGCAACATATTTTAGTACACTTAAATGATGAATGTATGTGTATGTTTAGAATTTATATTTTATTTGATAGAATTATTTAAACATATTAATATAAAACTTTATCCAAATTCTTATACAAAAAGGGCATAAGAATGAAATTAAATAGGCATGTGCCATTGTTAAACCAGGGAAGTAAGGTAATCAAATGACCTCCTTGGAGCTAGATAAAGCCTCGTATCCTCGGCATGTCCGCACTATATACCCATTTGCATTCATACATATGTAAATTTGTATACATTAACATAGGAAGTTAGCTCCAAATTATATGGCTAATTAATTCAACCACTTAGTCAATTATGAATGCATGCAATTTTAATGTAAAATGGGATTTTCATTCACTACTCACATACACATATACATGTACAAAGAAATAGGCAAGTACGTAACATTGTTAAACTAGGGCAGTGAGATAATCAAATGGCCTCCTTGGGGCTAACTAAAGCCTCGTATTCTCGAGATGTCCAGACTATATACTTTCTTTTCATGGACACACATGGATGTATACATAAATGAGGGGACAAATACCATGCTAAGATTGTATATATATCTTTTGGTTGAATCATTTATATATATGAATTAAAGCTCTGTCTAAGTTCTAATATTGAAATACATAAGAATGAAATCAAATGGGTATGTCCTGTTGTTAAACCAGGGAAATGAGGTAATCAAATGACCTCATTGGGACTAGCTAAAGCCTCGTGTTCCTGGGATATCCAGACTATATACCCATTACATTTCAATCTTATATAAATCAACACATGAATAGAGGAAAGAGAACTCAACATTCATACACTTAAGCTATAAGAACATGAATTTCTTATGTATTTATAACTAGCATCATAACCCATATTATTATTCATTTATAAGTTTTGAAAAAATACATTTGGATTTAATTGAGATAATAGCCACACATATATTAAATTAAATAAACACATACAAGCTTACATAAAAGAAATCCATTTTATTTCACTTGATTTTAAAAAGATGGATGCATGAATTCAAATGACATACCAAATTTAACATGATTGGAAAGAGGACAATCAAATATAAGCATGTGATTCATTCAAACAAACTAGTTCTTAAGGACAATCAAATCAAATAAGATTATTTAAAGCAAACCAAAGCTTCTTTATTAATTAAGTTTTGGATTTGATTTGATTTAAAGAGGAGAAGAGAAATCATCACTTGCTATTTTAAACCCATTCCCATATTAATGATTTGATTTAATTTAAGGAAATGTAATTAAGTTGATTTTATTGGTTAATTAAGTTGAACTTAATTAGATGAATTAATTACTCTTACTTATGTAACCTTAAATTAATTAACTAAATAATTATGAGCCAACATGATATGCATGGAAAATAAACTTGTAATGATCATAGGAAATAAAAGGGGCCTAATGCAATTGGCTCGTAATTAATAGTTAACTAGATTAAGGGAGTTAATCAATTACTTATGGTTTTCCCACACTTGTGGACTAACCATAATTTAATTAAACTCCTTTAGGTTATTAAACACCTAAAGATCTACCCCATGATTTAATTAATTAAGGTCTGATGTGATTATGATTTCAATTTGATTAAGTGATTTAATTAGTTAGTTAAATCTTAATTAATTTCATTTAAAAAAGGGTGAAATGAGGGAGAATGGAGTCTATCTACCATTGTTCACTTGATTGAAGCTTACGAGCTATCAACTCCAAAAGGATCCCACGCCTTCATGACATCGATCGGAGAGGATCCACTATCAAGATCCAGGAGATGCAAGTTTTCAAAAAGCTCCAACCCATTTTTACCTAAGGATCAATTTTGGAAGCATACCTCATCGAAGCTCAAGACCAGTAGCTTGAACAATTGAGGAAGCTTCATCTAGTCAAGTGAAGCCCTGTTGAGTAGCAATTGGATCAATTCCTTGGCGTTCGCTTGGAAGGCCATGAACTGATGATTTGGAGCTCAGCTTTGATCGAAATCCCACCTCCGATGCTCAGGAAGTTTGGGAGATGATTCTTTCTTGCCTGAAGAGGCCTAGGGAAGGTGCATGCAAAGTTAATTTGAGTTTGATGGATAAATGGGAGTATCCTATTTCGGGACAGAAGGGAATGGCATTTTTTGATCGAGGAATGAGCTTGGGAAATTAAGGAATGGCTCCAACGGCTCGTCTTGGGTAGTTAGGGATCTAAAGAATGATTTTTGTGTGTAATTGAGTGGAAATGAGGGGGTGTATACCCCATTCATCTTGATCGGATAGTGGGATAGGGTTTGGCTTCTAGTGGTCGTTCGGCTATCTCAAGGAGTCGTGGGTGGCAGGGAGGAGGTGAGTTGGCTCGGCTTGGTTGGTTGAAGGTGTGGAGGTGGCTACCAAGGAGGAATCATGGGTGTCCTATGGGTTTTAAATGCTCTAATGGGGAGGGTGATGATTTTACCTCCCATGGGTCATGGCCGACCCACCCACCCTTTGGGTCAGGTGGGGCTGTGTCCTAGGTGGACCATTGGGAAACATCACTTACATGGGTGATTTGTCTTATTTGATGCCCTTGACCCAAAGAAAGAATGATCATTTGACATTGGATTTGGTTTGGGCAGATTTGAAATGAGCCAAAAGTGGGTTAACCTAAATTTCAATTTAATTGGAGTTGATCTGGTTTGGTTTGGCTCAATTTGACTCTTTTAGGTCAAATTGGGGCAAACCAAGGGTTAGGTCAAATTCATATGATCGTTTGGGATGTTTGGGTTCAATTTGTTTGGATTAGTTTGGCTTTTATTTGATTTTGGCTCATTTGAATTCATTTGGGTCAAATGGACAAATTTGACAATTGGCCAAATTGGCCAAATTGGCCAAATTGGGGTGTTGGTTTGGATTTAGTTGACCAATTGAAGATGATTGTAGTCTTTGGTTTCAATTAATTTGGATTTGGTTTTGATTTAGGACAACTTGAACCTTTAGGTCAATTTGGGCTAAGTAAGTCAATTGGGTTAAAATGGGCCCAATCATGGCTTTGGTCAAAGTTCAACAATTAATTTGGAATAAACTTGAGCCATTAGTTGCAATCAATTTGGTTTATATTTTGATTTGACCCAATTTAGTCTTTTAGGTCAATTTGGGTTAACTTGGGTCAAGAGGGCCAATTTGGTTTGGTTTGATTCAATTGAAGGTCAAGTCATATTCAAATATTGATTTTGATTTGGTATGAATCATTAGTTTCAATGGATTTGGCTTAAGTTGCAATTTGGCTAGTTTAGGTTCATATGGGTTAAGGTGTTGACTTGGTCAAATGACCAAGTTGACTTTGTTTGACCTAATTTATGACAGATGATCAACCTAGGGTGATCAACAATCATGATGGGTGGTTTTGAAGGGCTTGGTTCAATCCAATTTAGGTAGGATTAGAACTTAGCTCAAATAGGTCAAATTGGCCACTTTGGGTCAAGTGGACTAATTAGGTTTAGTTGGCTTGATTTTGGGTTGAGTTTGATTTAGTTGAGTTTATATATGGATTTGGGATTGATATATAAATTCAATTGCAATTGGCTTAGGTTTAAATGGGCTATAGTTCATTTGAACATTTCAAGTCAAAAGGGCTAAGTTTGGTTTGACTTGGGTTGATTTTGGTTTCGCTTGATGTTTATAGATTTCATTTATATTTGTGAATATGATTGAAGGTATTGACTCATGAGAAAATCAATCAATTGGTTTTAGATTGAAGGAATTTGGCTAAGTCCAAGGAGTTGAGTCATGTGGCTTAGTTTGGATTTTGATTTAGTTTGATTTAGTTTTGATGATTTAAATGTATATTTAATTTAAGTTTATGAATATGATTAAAAATATGATTCATTTGTAAGAAAATCAATTGAGTTTGACTTGATTTGGATTAAGATTTGGCTAAGTCCATGGGATAGGTCATATGGCTTAAGAAGGGTTTTGATTTAATTTGATTTAGTTTGAGTTCGTTTTGATCATTTAAATGTAGATTTGATTTATATTTAGAAAGATGATTGAAAATATAAATTTATTATGAGAAAATCAATTGATTTTGGATTGATTTGGATTAAGAATTGGCTAAGTCCATGGGATAGGTCATATGGCTTAGGAAGGGTTTCAAGTTTGGATTTGATCATGGGCTTCAATCATTTGGTTTTGGAATTTGGTTTGGATTTGGATTTGAATTTGATGTTTGAATTGAACTTGAGGTTTAGTTCAAAGAGGTGAACATGGATTATATTTGGGTTGTAAGGTAGTTGGATTATCGTAATCCCTAAGGCATAACCTAATCATATGGTTAACCCTTCTAAGTCTTTAGGCTTTGGTTAAGTGTTTACCTAATTGTTAGAAGTGTCTTATGACTAGGAAAGTCTTAGTGTCTATAAGACTCGTAAGTCTAAGATGGAAGATTGAATCTGCACTCCAAAAGTGATGTCAACAGGCCTTAAGTTCCATAGTGTTGCTCTTGGAGATAGATGATTGGAAGACCGAAGCCAAGTTTCACATTATAGACACAGGTACATCTTTGAACACATTGCTTAGGAGACCATGGATACATGAGAACAACATAGTTCCATCCTCTCTACATCAGTGTATGAAGTTTGTGAGAGATGGGATCATCTACTATGTCAAAGGAGATCTCAAGTCATTTATAGTTCACGAGGTTGGCATATATGATGATGTGACTTACTTTACTTCAAAATCAACAAGTCTATTCTTACAAACTTGGCCAAAGTTTGAAAGTAAAAGATAAAGAAAAGAAAAATAAAGAGAAAGAGAAAGAGAAAGAGAACAGAAAAGAAAAGAAAAGAGAAAATGAAAAAGAAATAAAAGGGAGTGGAAATAGACTTGGAAGAGGAAGTAGAGCCTGACATTAAATTCCACCCACTATTTATTACTCCATTCGAACATATGGGTAGGATGACCTGACCTCCACCAGGTAAAGGAAGAGGTCAGTTTAGAGGCAGTCCTAGGGGTGGAAAACCTCCTTATTGGCCACCCAATAGAAGATATGTCCCAACTACCAAGTGTACACATGCCATATAGACTTATAATTTAGTTCATAAGATGAGTCTTATATGGTTAGCACACCAGCGAGCTCTTCTCAGCAGTATATTCCCTTGGAGGTGACACTTGAGCAGTGATGAAGATCAGGCTCCAAAGCAAGCATAAGTGTATCCAAGTCTATATGTGAAATAGTTAGGCATCAGTTGGGAACCTTAGCTCTAACCCCACTTTCCTCTCAAAAAGCTGATGATTTGGTAGTTAAGGAAGCCCCTAAGTCATCCACAAGTGCAAAGACTCAAAGGTTTTTTCTGGGAGAATCATCCTCAGGTCAAGAAGTTGATGTAGAACTTGAGGATGATTCATATAATGATTTAATAGAATTACCCTTTGATTGGTACTTGCTTTATGTTCATAATTTAACAAAGTAAGGGTTAATCCCACATACTTGGTCAAAGGACAGGTCAGACTACTTTGAAAGAATATAGAAGAATAAATGGTAAAGCTCTCAATCAAGACAAAGACTAGGATTTGGTATAGTGGGTCTAGTCAATGATGATGATTACAACTTAGTCATCACCAATCATTTAGAATCTGATAGATTCTTTTCAAATCACATTAACTGATATGAGAAGCTATGCTTAGAAATTTCAGATGATCTAGATGATTTTTGAAGTCAAAGATGCACCACCAGAGTTTGAAGAAGAGATCGAGTCAACCATCGATGAGCTCAAGGAAATCAACTTAGGAACTGAAGAAGATCCACGCCCGACATACATCGGTCTTTATTAAATGAAATTGAAACCAATGACTTAGTTAGGCTATTGACAGAGTTTAAGGACTGCTTTGCATTGAGTTATGAGGAGATGCCTAGATTGGCTCATGACATAGTGGTCCATAAACTAGCAATAGAGCCTACTACTAACCCTATCAAGCAAGCTCCTAGACGCATTTGATTAGACATAGAACAACAAGTCATTTACGAAGTCAAGAAACTGATCGATGTTGGCTTCATCCAAGAAGAAAAATATCCTACCTAGTTAGCCAGCGTCATCTAAATTTAGAAAATGAATTGTCAAATTTACATATGCATTGATTTTAGGGATTTAAATAAGGCATTTCCAAAAGAAGAATTTCCACTACCGATCCCGGAGCTGATGGTGGGCATTGCCTCATCTCATGCAATCTTCTCTTTTATGGATGGCTTATCTGAATATAACCAAATAAAGTTAGACCCTAAAGATGAAAGAAACACTGCTTTTAGAACCCCGATCAGAATTTATTGCTATAAGGTCATGCCTTTCAGCCTTAAAATTTCTTATGCTACATACCTGTGGGCTATAACTCAACTCTTTGATGAACTCATTCATCATCAAGTTGAGTGCTATGTCGATGATCTCATGGTCAAAAGTAGAAAAAGGAAGACCATCTCTTTGACTTGAGAGTACTTTTCAAATAATTAAGAAAATTTAACCTCAAAAGGAACCCCATGAAGTATGCATTCGGAGTAGCTTCAGGAAAATTCCTTGGGTTTGTTGCCCGACACCAAAGAATCAAAATCGATCTAGGGCTCTAGATTATTAACGTCCAACATTACCCTTTATAACCAAATGATAAACTTCCTCTGGGAATTTCCAGGATCTTATCTCATTTATAAAAGAGCTTGCTAGCTATTCAATAGTTTCTGAGAACTAGCTAACTGTGTAAGAAATATCCTCTTAAACTCTACAAATAAAGTGATAACTTTACAAGTAGTCATGAGAACCATCTAAGGATGACTTGTTAACCTTATAAACCTTAAAATAATATTTAAAGTTTTGATGATCATAAATATTTTTGGTTGAACAAATATTTTCACTAATTAGTTGGGTGTACAGGTTATGGTATGCTTTCATTGCAATAAGTATAATTAAATAACCTAATAAAGATTGACTGTGAGAGCATGAATAATGGTTGATTTTCAAAATCTTGATCAAGAAGAAGCCCATAAACACTACAAGTTTGGAACGATTAATGCCAAACACTCAAGACAATTCAAATATTATGTTTTTTTGTCTAGTATTTATATTTAATTTCGTTTTCATGTATTTGGCATGTAAATGCTAAAGAACAACCAAGGACATAAACATCTAAGAGAATATAAAATAATTATTTTAATATTTTAAATTTATTTTATTATGGAAATAATACGGGATGATTGTTTGTATTTGTTAATTAATTTCAGCCATCATAATTACTTAGTTCTCTAGAACTTGCTAAATTTGAACTACTCATACTAGATGATCATGATCGTAATTATATGGATATCTAATTTTATTAATTATTTTATCCACTAGGATCAAGTTAGTTAATTATAAAATATAGCTAGTTTGATTTATTATATAATACATTTGAAATTGTACATTACAAAGTTATTTGGTAATTATCTGATTTTAATCTCAAGTTTGCAAGATTTGATTTTTGAGAAATTTACATTAATATGTTTGTACTATATGATGAGTTCATACAGGATGAACAAATAGAGAGCTAAATTTTTAGTTTGTATTATTTATACGAAACGATCATTGGTCATACAAAATGAATAGTAGTGGCTGATAAGATGATCACATCATTCGAAGTCTTTCACCTTAATAAAATGAACTAATCATATAGTATAATTTTTTTAAATTTACTTTTAAAATTTTTTAATTTAGCTCTCTCCTTATAATTAACATTTGTGGTCCTAACTAGTAGCTTGAATGTGAGAAATATATGAAGAGTCTTAAAGAAGAGTGCTTAGCTTAAGAGAAAAGTGGGGAGATTTATCTCTTTCACTTTCCCTTTAAAAAATTATTTTGGTAAGGTTGCACTTTCATCTTAGTTCTTCTTCTTTTCACTTTGCATTTGAGTATTATGCTTTAACTTGATATTTTATTCTATTTAAGAATTTATGTTAGAATTTTATTGTAAGTAGCTTTTCTTTGTACTTCAGAGATGGAGTGAATCCTTCTTTTCTTAGAAGAGAAGGGGAGTGGGTGTAGGGTTTCTCTATTACCCATTAAGAAGTGAGGCTTCTTCGCATTGCCTTATTATGCAAAGGAGAGATAGTGGTTTTTGGAAGTGATCTAGGGAGTTAAAGTAGGTCAATTGGACTGAACCACCATAAATCTTTCAGTCTCTTTCTTTTCTTACTTCTCTTTCAACTACTCTTTTATTTAACACAAAACTTTACATACTGATTCTTTGATTGAACACAATATTTTGTAAGACACTATTTGATTCTTTGACTAAATACAGGATTTGGTAAAGCACCAAGAAAATTTCAAACTTTCTCCTCTTTTTTTATTCCATTTTTTAGTGCCTTAGATTTTACAGAGTTAATAATTTACATTTTTGACTAATAAAAGAAAATGACATTCCTGTGGACCATTTTTCTCATGATTACAGAATGGCTGTAAATATCTTTTTAATATTTTATTTATTTTATTTTATATGATTTTGATTGATTTCATTTTCACACACACACACACACAAATATATATAAATATAATTTTTAGGCTAGATAGAACCATCCAAGAGCATTAAAGACATTTCTGAATTTTTAAGATTTTACTTTAATGTTAGTATTATCAATCTCAATCATCAATGTGATTAAGTTCAGAACTCATTTTTATTTTCTTAATTGAATCCTCATGAAACCATCTCATCAATGTTAGATCAACATTAGGCCTGCGTATATTCAATTTCTAGTAAATTTATAATTCTTATGATGCTAATCAAGCAGATGAATAAGCATTATAGTGATTTTCTAGAATTTTCTACATTGGCTATTATATAGAGATGTTGATTATATTTAATAGTTCCTAGTAGTAGATCTTCATCATAGAAGATAACTTTAGAACTTCCTTATAATGGAATGTCACATCAAAAGTTGCTAATAATTAAGGAAGGCAAATTACTGAATTGTGTAATGCCTAAGTTAATGATTTTATCATTTTCATTCATCTCATTTTTTTTTTTTTTAAATAGAGCATTATAGATGCTCAATTTTGCAAGCAACCTCTTTAGGATGGGCAAACACACTCTGATCAAAATTTTTAAATGAATAGATTCTTTTTTATGAATTAAGGGGATAATTTCTTTATAAAAGCTCATTGTTCTAATTATCATTGATGACTTATTTGCCATTTTTTAGTGTCATTTGAGGCAATTTGACTCTACCATTTTAAATTTTACATTTAATAATTCCCTTTGATATGAAGGAGGGACGAGGCCAAATTTATGTTCAACAGGTTCTTTATGTTCTTCTATTGACCTATCTGAGCTAAAATCTTTAATTTAAAGTTTTATAGTTTCACTCTAAAAGATAGAAGTGTCACTATTGGACCCAATCTATGTAATACCTTGAGGTCATGAGACTTGAGAATTACTTAGAAGGATCAAAGTCTTCATTGATTTAGCCTATAGAATTTATTCCTAAAATTAATTAAAGCTATCTGTGAAATTTCAATCATCTAATGGGTGAGGATTCCTTTAAAGAAATTAATTTAAATTTATAATACTAAGTTTCATTTATTTCAATTGCATCACGAGAAATGAAATTTTCTTTTGTTGCTCTCTCTTTTTATTGATTTAGAGCAAACATGAAATTTTATTATGTCATCTTTGTTTATAGTTTGTGTTTGTCTTCCCCTTTTACTCTCCAAAACTCTTAATGATTTAGGGTAAGGGTCTAAAAGAGAATTATCTTCAAGCCACTCCTTAGAATTAGCTAATCAGCTCAAACAATAGATTTCCAAGTTTCTAGTGGACATACATAGATGATTATGAAAATTTTGAAATGAATAAAATTAAAGCTCAATTGCATTTATGTGTAGAAAAGTTGCCTTCTATAAAGGTAGAAAGCTTACATTTGATTTCATTGATTGACCTTTGCCTAGGGTCAATAAGGTATTCTTTTGGGATCAGGTTATCCCTCTTTTATAATTTTTTTATGTTAATTTTTACAATGCAAATCAAGTTCAATTATTTGTTACATCATATAATGATATGGGGCAATAGTTAAGACAATACCCACTTCCTTTTATTTATGAGTTTTGTTTTTATTTATTTAAAGTTTATTTGATAAAATTTGAAATAATCTCTTCATTTCAATATACATTCTTAGGTGCTTGCTACCATTGAATGTGCAAGAACAAAGGGATATCAGTTTAAGAACCTTGTCCTAGCTCTCTTTAGCTTTTGTATAAATCCAAGATAAAATCAAGGACAAAAAGAACTTTTTGATTTTATAAAATTTTAAATTTTTTTGAAAGATGATTTTCAGAATTCTCAAAAATAATTTTTTACTTTTATTTTATTTCAGAATGATGTCAAATCTATTTTGACCAAAGTTGAGTTTAACAGAAATAACTTTACTTTAATTTATTTGAATCTTATTGAAAATTTTAAAGCAGTGGTTCTAGGACATAGTCATTTAACTATGATAAACAAAGAGTTCTAGAACCTAAGGATGTCAAATGAGCTCTACCGAAGATAAAATGGAGAGACGTCCAACAGGAAGAAAGGCTATCCTGACCCGTGAGTGGCATAAGTACAATGTCGATGTATAGAGATAAAAGTCTATTTCTAAAGATGGAGATAGGAACTACTCCTAGCTAACTAAAATATCTATGGAGAAAATTTATGACATCACATAGAGTCTTAAGAATTCTATTTAGATAATCAAATGCATAAATACTGTGGTGAAAAACATTCTCATTTTCATCTATCCTTTTTGACAAGGGGGTAAATGAAGACAAAAAATATATGCCTTGTTGGACGTCATGCAAATCCACAGATGTTCTTATTAGGGTGATCGGTTACGACATTGAGGAGAGGTATACTATCTCGAAAGATAGAAGTCACCATCCTACAATGGACTTAATCACCTCAATAAGGACTCCTAAGGACTATGGGTCTTTGGAATGTACCAGAGATTCTTCCCCTACTTTACATGGAAAAGTAAAGCAGGGTTTATTTTAAATCGGATTAGTTAAGTTCCCTACAGGGGCAAGCCCCCATAGTTAATTACATCCTAAGGAATCCTATTCCTTAGGAATACTCTCGATTAAGGTAAATGACCATTATCTCCAAAGATTTCAAAAGGTAGGACCATCAATCGATTGATTTATTGTTAGAAAGTCAAGTGTGATCGATCAAGAGGAGGGAGTTCTTATCGAAGCCAAATGAAAATAAGTAGGGGGATACTTAAGATACTAGAAAGCCTAGTAAACACCCCAAAATATCCTATGATTGTGCTTTATATTTTTAAAATTGAATTAATTTATTTGAGTTGAATTTTTATTAGAGTGCTAGGGCTTATAATTCCATGATGCAAGGTCACTGAAATGCCTAAGAGGTAAGGATTTATGCTCATAGCCCATAAAAGGAAGTAGCAACCTCTGAACTTCGCCAAAAGTAAGACCTAAATCTAAGGCAAAAATAGGTATTTCGTTTACCTCCACAAGAGAGGATAAACCATACGACTGTTGGACTTACAACCTCCTGGGGGTGGCCGCCAACTAACTCCTACGATTTTAAAATATGTTGGAAAGTCAAATGCTTTTGCAAGATAGCTAAGCCGTTGTTTATTTAGAAGGAAACTAAATCCTTAAACACACTCCCTAAGAGACTAGATCATGTAAGGGCATGAATAATGACTTAAATCTAACGCAATTTTTTCATGTGTTTTACTTTTATTTTGGACAATCAAATTGACATAGGCTTTAGGATTCATATGCCTAATGCATGAGAAATTAGATTATGGGCCAAAATCAGCAAGATAAAGA
This sequence comes from Cymbidium sinense, assembly GCA_021442155.1. NCBI lineage: Eukaryota > Viridiplantae > Streptophyta > Magnoliopsida > Asparagales > Orchidaceae > Cymbidium > Cymbidium sinense. The sequence continues at coordinate 55,249,779 of CM038217.1, forward strand.
GGTGTATTTCCACCATGGCTCTCATAGGTCAAACCAAGTTCTCTGGCAAAGGTGGAAGCCCTCCAATTAAGAGTAAAATAATATGCTTTTTATGCATGATGTTATAAAAGTAGGACAACATCCATCTAAGGGGTTGCTAATTCTTTTATCTTGATTTATAGCCTAAGCGTTAGGTGAGGTTATGAGTTATTTATTTTTAGTTTCAAGGTGATTAGTTTGGTAGAAGATTTATTTTTTCCTAAGAGCCTAATTGTCATCCCGGCCATACATCAAACCAAAGAAGAAACTAGAAAAAGATGCCATCTTAATGTACAATTTAAACAAACATCAATCAATTTATAAAACTAGCTAGAGAATAAAAGCTTTTTTGTGGTGGGCTCCATGACACAAACCGAAAACAAATTAAGTAGGCGAGCTACCCTTATACAACCCGAATTATGAATGGATTAATTACAATTAAGCAAATAATTCATGTTATGGGGGTCTTCATTCTTCATTTCTTCTTTCTTTTTTCTTCTTTCTCCTTTCTTCTTTTGGTTCTTTCTTTCAGATGGTTGGAATGTGGTTGCTCCAAAGGCTTCACGTGGTACATAAGATGTAATCTTATAACCAATGTTCATTCTAATCTCCCATAATAATCATTCCAAAATCCTAATTACAAAAGTATATAACAATGTGAAAAGGAAATCTAACTAACACCTACAAAACAGAGATTAGCCAAACAAAACTGTACAATCCCAAGAATGTATATATATAAATTAGACTTAGCACCACACACATGGGTAACCAAGCCCACCTAGCCTATTTTAGATTATGCTTAGGGGTATAAGCACCTATATAGTAAAAGTAATTTTATATTTTTATTACAGCGCCCCTTAAGCACAATCCCCCTGCAGAAGATAATGATTAGACTAAATCATCCTACCATTCAGTCTATGTACATGTACCCTAACATCCAGACTAAAACATTACATCATTAAAAAAAAGCAAAGCATCAAACCATGCACCGCCCTAACCTAAAGCTAGAAATAGTGACTTAGTTTAATATGTGTGCTTTAAAAGGTTTGTGTGGTATGCTTAGCTAGCCTTTAAAGTTTACATTTCTTAAGTATGAAAAGTTTAACTTAGATGGTGGTTTTATTTAAGTTGTTTGATTGATTTAGTTGATTTTCATTTGATGATTTATTTAGGTTTGAATGGACCTACAATTAATTACTAAGTTTTAAAGAGAGGGAGAAGAGAAGAGAACTTCTCTTTCCTTCCCTACCTTAAGTAATTTCTAAAGTAGATTCATGTTTAGTGATTTTTTATTTAGTGAATGTTTATTATGTGTTTTAATTAATCCTAAGTTTAGATTTTCTCTAAACAAATCTATCCAAAAAGAAAGACATTTTAAGATTAAGTAAAGTGAACTAATATCACAAAACACACAATACTTTATCTCTTTTCCAACATATATAACATGCATATGGATGAATCATAAGCATATCTATACATATAAATGAGGATGTTTAGCACACTTTCATAATGAATGCTAAGTGATATTACTCAAGAAAATTTGGATATTTCATGGTGCATGATTTTCATTAGAAAAGAGGGATTCTTTTATCTATTTTTCACATGCACATTTATATGTATGAAAGACATAAGTGAGTATGATACCATTGTTGGCACCAGGGGTGTAAGATACAAGACCTACTTAGGGCTATTAAATCCGCAACCCCGGAGTTTTCCAGACTAATATACCACTTTCCTTAAATACATATGCATATACAAAAGAAATGAATGGAAAAAAGAAAGATGCAAAAGTTTGTATTTGTTTGTTTGATTTGTTTATGCAATTTATATGTATAAGTATGGATGTCACTCTTAAGTAATAACATAAGAATGAATAGGAATGGATTTAAGTAAGTGTTATGTTCTTTTCAAATGAACTATACACTTTACCAAATCTTATTCAAAACTATGCTAAAAGAAAAGAGAAGGAAAACCACACTATGCACATCTTTATATTTCTACTCACATGCACGCTTATAAATAATCATAAGTAGCATACCTTTCAGTTTTGATAATTGATTTATAAGTTTTGAAATAATTTTAGATTTAATAGTGATAATAGCCATTCATATTCTTACTTTAGCCAAAACATGCAATTTGACATAAAGGAAACATTTCATTCTTAATTTGATTTTTGAAAAGTATGAATACATGATTTTCATATGGCATACACATTTAGCATGCTAGAAAGAAATAAAGTGATGAAAGTAATGTAAGTTCATTCACTCTAATTAATTCCTAAAGACAATCCTATGAATAAGATTATTTAAAGTAAATTGAATTTATTTTAAGGAGAATTTGAATTTTATTTGAGTTTGATCTCAATTTAAGAAATGTGAGATGAGTTTGTTGGTCCTAACCCATTCCCCCATGTGTGAGTTATTTAAGTTCAATTTTTAGGTGATTAGATTAATTTTATGCCTTGGTTAGGTTAAGGTGTGAATTAAGTGTGTTAATTACCCCTTACCTACACCACTTTAATATTTAATCACATAATTATGAGCCAATGATATGACATAAAATCACACAAAGAATTTAAATCAGCAATGCACCTAGGAAAGAAAGGGCCTAATACAATTGGCTCATAATTAGTGATTAATTAAATTAAGGGGCTTAATTTAAGTACTTTTATAACCTTTCCCACACATGTGGGTTGGATTTTGATTTCCTTAAGCTACTTAGGTTATTGAACACCTAAGCATCTACCCAAGATGAATTAGTTAAGTTCTGAAATATTTTTATTTTAAAATTTTGATTAATTAAGCCATTTTATTAGATGATTAAAGTATTTAATTAATTTTACACCTTAATTAGATTTTAATCCAAATGAAATAAACTTAAGAAAAAAAAGATATGGAAAGAACCCCTAATCTCATTCCTAAGCCCACTCACGTCTAAGGTAATTAAAAAATTAATTAGTGGATTTATCACTATTTAAAAGGTTAACTAATCATTTAATGGATTAAGAAAGTAATTAAGAATGAGCTAAGAAATTAACCTAATTAAGCCATTAATAAATTTCAAGAAAATCATGGGAGGTAGAGGTCATCCCATTAATCAACCTTAGGAAAGTCAAAATTAATCAGTGGAATAATTAGGGAGTAATTAATGTAATTAGATTCCCAATAAAACCCTAATTAGTTATGAATATTTGAAGCTTCCATGATTATTAAGTAATTAATCCCTTAATTATATGGCTAATCCCATCGGTCCCACGTGGAGGCTTACACGATGCGTGCTTTCCATGTGGTGCAACGGGATATGCCACTTAAGTTATCACATCATAGCGTCGCATCAGTGGCGGCGCTACACACTTTCTCCCCATCTGCCCAATCAAGGATCAAACGGTTGAGATCAAGCCCACGGTATTAAAGGATTAAATCAGAGATCCTACATGTCTAGATCATTGTCGTTCATCCAAAATGCATGGATGGATAGACCATGATCCATCCCTGAGTTCTTCTGCGGGAAAAGGGAGTCGTCCACCTTCCATGGCATGATCTGAGCTCAAGTGAGCTCGGATTGAACTCAAATTCAACCCACACCATCATCAAGCAAGGGTGATTACATATAATGGTCAAATTCTCATGAGGTGCAAATTTATTTTACAAAAGATCAGACCATGGATAGTTTAAGCTCTGGTTGAAGGCATACCTTACCGGAAGCTATCACCGATGCTCGAGTTCGATGAGGTAGCTTCATCTAGTGAAGATGAAGCCCTGTTGAAGATTTGAGATGGTTTAGTTGAGTGGATCTTCCTATGGACCAAGCTCTCCTTCAATTGGGCTCGACCTTGATCAAGAGCACTCTTCCCTTGCTTGGAGAACTTATGTGAAGGCTTGGGTGAGCTCGATTGAGTTCCCTCAATGTGATTGCAAAGTGAATTAGACTGAATTTGAGTATTGGCTAAGTTGGATTTACTTGCTACCTCCCCTATTTTCTGCTTGGAGAAACTAAGAATGCAGAATTTGAATTGGCTCTAAAAAGCTTGGAGGAGCTCTGGGATGCTAGCTCGGGTGGTTGGTTTTGATGTTGGGTTGGTTTTGGCTGACCCAAACCCATTGGGTCATGTGCACCATGTCCATTAGTGACCATTTGGTCCACTAAGAGAATGTCAAGTGTCTATGAAAAGGAATTGACCAAATTCTAAGTGGTTTTAATTTTAGGTTACCCTATGGACTAGGGGTAAAATGGTCATTTGCTTATGATTTCAGTTTGAACATGTTTGGTATGATTGAAAAATGGGTTAGACCAAGTTTCATTGAATTTGGAGTTGGTTTGATATGAGTTAGCTCATGTTGACCCATTTAAGTCAAAATGGGTCAAATTAGGTCAAACCAAGGGTTGGGTCAAGTTCATATGACCATTTGAAATATTTTGGAATCATTGGTTTGGTTCAATTTGATTTATATTTGAATTTGGTTCATTTGAGTTCATTTAGGTCAAATGTGTCAAGTTGACTAATTTGACCCATTTGACCTATTTGGGTTAGGGCATGGGTTGGTTTATGTTTGGTTGATCATTTGAAATGGATTGGTATTTTTGTTTCCAACCAACTTGGTTTATATTTGGATTTGGCTCAATTTTACCCTTTAGGTCAAGTTGGGTTCAAGGTCAATTGGCTAGGTTTTAATTGGGGCTTTGGTCAAGTTCAACAATCATTTTAGAATGAATTTGACCTATTGGTTTCAATCAATTTGGCTTAGATCAAGTTTTGACACATTTTGACTTTTTAGGTCAAGTTGGGTCAACTTGGGTCAAGTGGCCAATTGGGTTAGGTTAGGCTCAAATGATGACTTGGTGAAGTTCAAACATTGTTCATGAATGAGTTTTGATCAATGACTTCAATCAATTTAGCCTATGTTGGATTTTGGCTAGTTTAGGTTTCATTTTGGCTAAGTGTTGACTTGGTGAACCCTTAGGTTTGACTTTGTTTGACCCAATTTGAGTGATTAATCATTTTATGATGATTGTTGCTCATAGTGTGAGGCTTAGTTGGGCTTAGTTTAATCCAATTTGGGTAAGATTAGAATTCAGCTCATAAGGGGTACTTTAGGTTACTTTGGGTCAAGTGAGCCTAAGTAGGTCAAATGGATTGGTCAAAGCTTGATTTGAGTTTGATTGAACTCACATATGGACTTATGATTGAAATGTAAATCCATTTGCAAGTGATTTGGAGTCAAATGAATTTTGATTCATTTGAAAATTTCAAGTTCAAAAGGGTAAACATGAGTTTGAATTGGGTTTGATTTTTGAATTTAGTTTTGGTTTGATGGTTGGAGTTTATGTTTATATTTGAATTCATTATTGTAGGATTGATTGAATTATGAAGAAAAATCAAGGGTTTGGCTTGATTTAAAATTTATTTGGCTAAGTTCATGATTTTAACTTGAAGGCATAGGTTGGATTTTTGATTGAATTTGGATTTGTTTTTTTTTTGATTTTTTTGATTGATTTGAATTTCTATTTAATTTATATATGTGAATATAAATGAGAATATAAATGGGTTATGAGAAAATTTCTTGAATTTGAATTGATTTAGATTTGATTTAGGCTAGGTCCATAAGATAGAATCAAAATGACTTAGGAAATATTTTTGATTTGGTTTTAAATTTTAAATTTAGTTTGGTTGATTTGAATTTATATTTCATTTATATATGTGAATATAAATGAGAATATAAATGGGTTGTGAGAAAATTTCTTTGAATTTGAATTGATTTAGATTTGATTTAGGATAAGTCCATAAGATAGAATCAAAGGACTTAGGAAATATTTTTTATTTGGTTTTGAATTTTAGATTTAGTTTGATTGATTTGAATTTATATTTAATTTAGATATGTGAATATAAATGAGAATATAAATAGGTTATGAGAAAATTTCTTGAATTTGAATTGATTTAGATTTTATTTAGGCTAAGTCCGTGAGGGGGAATCAAAGGACTTTAGGAAATATTTTTGATTTTGGAATCCAATCATGGGCTTCAATCATAAGTTTCAATTTATTTGGAATTGATTCATGATTTGAGAAAATCCATTGAATTGGATCAGGGTTTGAGTTAGAGTTGGAGTTGATTTGAGTTTGGAGAAAATCAATGAAGTTGGAATTGATTTGAGTTTGACTTAAAGGGAGGAAGTGAGGAATTTCGGTTAAGCTATAGGGTAGGAGAATTTTCTTAACACCCCTAAGGCATGACCTATTCCTATGTCTAACTCTTCTAAGTCTCTAGGGCTAGGTTAAGTGTCCACCTAATCACTAGATGTGTCTTAGGACTAAGGAATTCTTAAAATCTAAGATAAGTCTTATGTCTAAGATGAAGGGGTTGAGAGCTCATCCTAAAAATGAGGTCAACAAATACATTATCTTGAAAGATAATTATATTACCCCATATAATGGATTTGATTACTTAATAAGGACTCTTAAAGCAAATGGGTCTTCAATATTTTAGAGAATTTTTCCTTGAACTATATGGAATGGTAGAGTATGGTTAATGTATTACATGGTTCATAGTCTCCTATAAGGGAAAGCCTCTATAGTTAATTACATCTCAGAAAGATAGAAATTCCTCCTACGAATACTCTCAATTATAAAAACTAACTTTTAACTCTAAGGATTTCAAAGTTTGCTCTAAAAGGATCGATTGTTAATTCAAAAATTTGAAGGGGAATGCTTAAAAAAAAGAATTATTTTTTGGAAGCCAATCAAAAATAAGTAAGAAATACTTATAGATATGAGGATTCCTATTAAGCATTTCAACTATCCTATCGTGGGGCCTTACATTTTCAGAATTGAATTTAGTAAAATTTTGAATTAGCATTTTATTAGAAATCTAAGACTTTGATTCTAACAAACAAGACCACATCAATGCCTATTGGTTGAAGAGTTATTTCAATAGGATGCTTCAAAACCTAAGTTTATGAATGCTTTTGACATAATTCAAAGGCTCGAACAAGTTTAACTTTTGAGAATTTTTGGCTCTCTTTCTCACTTAAAAAAATGAACCTATTCCTAACTCTTATGAACTTATTACTCGCCTAGAAGATTTTCCAACTAACACCTCTTAAGCAATTTTAAATCTATGATTCCAGCCTTATGCATACAAGATAGTTGAGCTGTTGTATTTGGAAAAGAGACTAGGAACCTAAACTCACTCCCTAATCCATAGGATCATGATTAACATATTATGAACCTAACAAATCCAACAATTTTTGTGTTTTATGTATTTTAACTCATAATTTTATTTTAAGACTTCAGATATACAATTTCATGCCTAAAATGAAATGCAGTCAGAAAAAGGTCATAGGCTAAATCAATACGAGAAGGCACACTTTCTCAAGAAAGGTGGTTATCCTCATAGGTCAGATGAACCTTTATGTGTAGTGGGTGAAGTTCCTAATGCAGGAATGATGAACAATATTCTCACAAGTTTAATAATATCTATGTATTTCTAGTTGCTTTTAATTGTATCTCTCGGGCTTTATGTATTGTGATGTTAGGAGTTTCCATTTATGTTTGAGCTGTTTAATTTTAATGGCGCAAAAAATTTAGCTTTCTTAATAACCTAATATTTCCAAGCATTTCATCACATAGCACATCACAAAAAAGAAACCTAGAAAAAGCACACAGTTCTATTACACACCCTAAAATAAAATAAGTTGAATTAAACTATTAAAATAAGCCAATACATCCGAGTATCGCTATACACCTTGGAAGAAAAGAAAATGGGTAGTCGAGCTCTGGCCTTATATAGCCTGACCTAGAACTATGAGTCTTAATCTATGGGGGTCTTCATCTAGGATTGCCACCTTCTTCGAGAACCTCAACAGGCTTCACATAGTAACCAACTATCAAAGTTAGCTCATGCTATTCCTAGACCTCATAGACCCTAACTTAATTCTAAGATCAAATTACATTTTAAAATTCCATAATAAATTCTTAGTCCCTATAAAACAAATGTCAGAAAATACAAATAACACACTAGCTTTTTATACTCAAAACATACGAGCTTAGCACTACTGGTTGCTAAGCCCCCCAATCTTAATAGACTATGCTTAAGGATTTAAGCAGCACATGTAAGCAAATAGTATTTATTTTATATTTATTTTGGCAATCCCTTTAAGCATAGGCCCCTGCAAAAATAATGTTAGCCTAAAAGAACGCACTAATATCCAAACTAGTGAGTAAACAATTCCTAGCCACCCATTATAAAACATTACACCACAAAATAAAAAAAAAACATCATTTCACATCATAGAGCATCACAAAGCATCAGCCTAATTTAAGTCTAGGGTTTGTGACCTAATAATATAGTATGTGAAAAGAAGGGCTTATGTGGTATGACTGCATTAGGCCTTTTAAATTTAAGTTTTAATTTGATCTAAGATTTGCTCAATTTTACCCTTAGATGGTTTCAATTTAAATGAATTAATTTATTTTAGCTTTCATTTCATTTTTGACATTTATTTTTGTGTTAAAGTTGAATTTAGATTTTAAAGAATGAAGAACAAAATTAATTTTACTTTGGGCAGAACTCATTTTATTCAACATCCTAATCCTAGTAGAATGAAATTTTCATCCTAAGATGAAGATCCATTCTAGGGGTCAAACTAAGAACCTAAGTATCTTAATTAACACTTTTGAATTTATTTGAGTTGGATTTAATTTGATTAATGTTTAATCCCTTCTTTAAAGTTGAAGTTTATGTTGTTTAATTACTTTTAAATGTTGTTGGAATATAAATATTTTATTATTCTTTCATTTAAGTTTCATTTGATTTGATTAATGTATCTTGGTTTAACTAATTTCTAACTTTTAATTAGAATTTAAAATGATCTCTTAAATTACATTGACCTGATTGACCATGTTGCATATTATGAATCTACTACATCATTGACAAATCTTAATAATAAGATGAAATGCATACTATTCTTTACTACTTCTTGAACCTTCCTATGAGAGTGATCACTTTTTTTGCAAAATTCAAGAGAATGTTTCCAACTTAATTTACAAGCACTTAAAATGCTTTGAAGATCTCACAGGCTCTTCTATAAATGAGAAAGGAGATGGGCATGTCCTTTAAGTAGTTCATTACTCTCTTCTAAAAGAAATTTCAGAAGTAATAAACTTGGGGCCCATAGTCACTCAAGCTACATTTTCTTAGGGCCTTTAAAAAGTGTCATTCAAGAATGCCCTTAGTTTGTAGTAGCCCAAGATGTTGGTAGAGTTATTAAAATTAGTTAACCCTTATAATTTTGAATTTATTATTTAATTATGTTTCTTATGATTAAGGTTTAATCATTTTGTTTGTTTAAATTATTTTAACATAGAAAACTTATAGAAATTAGCTATTTAAATCATTAAACATAGATTTAGTGATTTTAAGTTCCTAAGACATGACAAATTTACATATTAAGGTAAATTTTATTAATTATTCATTTATTCAATTTAATTTTTTAATAATTTATTATTCTTAAATATGTAAATTCAAGTTTTATAAACTCCAGAGGCTTAAAGAAAATTTTTAGAATCCTGTAATCTTATTAGGAGTGCTTTAAATTGATTTTAATGATTTTTATAATTTTTTTGATTTTTGATTTATTATTTACTTTAAATTGTCCTAGAGCTTCAAAAATTTATAAGTTCTAATCTAGAGGTCATTTGAATTTAAAACTTTAATGGAAAGTGAGCTTTCATGCAAATTCCATCTCTCTGAAACTTCATTTCACTGAGAGATGTATTTTAGCAATAATTAAGGTTTTATTATTTTTCATATATCTTGAATTAAGCCCAAAATATTCAGTAACATTTGGGGCTTTTAATTTTTCTATATTATCCTCTAAATTACAAATCCATAAAAAGTTTATTTAAAGTTTGTATATTATTAGTTGATTTATTATGATTAATTATAGTTCAACTGAATTAAATGAATTAATTAATTCAATTAATCAAGTGAGCTTGTAAATTTTATTTTTCTAGAGGAATTTGATATTTTTGTTAAGTTCATTAATACTATTTAAGATGTTTTTAATCATTTTTGTATTTTCCTTTAATTTCTCTAATTTTTAAATTAACTATTTTGATTTAATTAGATATTTAAACACAAAAATTTCATATATTTTAATTTAGTCAACTTTAGCCTTTGAAACTTTTATCTAATGTATGTTTTAGCTTGAATCTTATTTTATAAAAGTTAAACATTAATTGAATTATTATTTTGTGTATAATTAATATTTGATTTTTTTCATTAATTTTTAAATTATGCTAAATTTATACATAACGTATTAGAGCTTTTGTTTTTCTTTGATTCCCCTCTAGAATATAAATTGAGAGAGGGTTCATAACTATAAATACCCCATAAAATTAAGGATTTTAGGTTTAATGAATTATTCTCAGATATAGCCCTTATTTGGAATTTTTGGTGAAGTGATTTAATATCCTTGACGTTATGAAGTTTTTAATATATATTTTTATTAATTCAGGATACTCGAATTTCATACTTAACTCAGTCAACCCTGACATGTGGTTGGACTAATTGATCCATGTGGATCTAGCTTATAAAGCAATGAGGATGGGCTTTAATTTCGGACTATAAGATAAATGATTTGATGGTTCAGAGCCATCATATAGTTCTTATAGGTGTTTAATATATCATGGCCATCTATTCCAAATAAAAGGAATAGATGATCAAGATTTGGTCCCTAACCACTCGTCATAAGAAGAGAATCATCCACCATTAGGGGCTGATTTCCAGTGATCTAAGCAACAAGAATTTGGAATTTTGGTTACAAAATAATCAAGGATTGATTTATAATTGATCTATATGGCTTGATCCTAACCTAAATCGAGTTGACCTTATAAAGGACCAAACTAAATCAAAAGGGAGGTTGGGATATAAGGATACCTTAGTGGCATTGATATTCAGTGGTGATATCATTTTGAAAATCTTTGGGATGTTGAGACTAAGCTCTAGAAGCCATTTAATGCATAGCTCCCCACCTTCTAGATTGGTGTGTAGAATAGCCACTACTATCACTCACTAGAGTTTGGTAGAAATATGGGTTGGAGAAATCTAGAGAGGAGGGGGAAGTTCATTTGGGTTCAGTTCTGTCCAGGGAAGGTGTAGAGATGAGCAAAATTAAGAATTATGGCATCTTTTAATCTATTTATATTTGGATGAACCCTCCTCCATTCAAGGAGGTAGGTGGTGATGAATTATGAGAAAAGAAGCCTTGGAATTATTGCTGAAGGTGGCTAAAGAATCAAAGGTTGAGTTCTAATTGGTTAACATAAGTGATGAGGGAGGTATGGTTCATTTTTTATCCATGGTGAGGTGGCTTGGTTTGAAGTCTCCATGGCCTCCACCATGCTTCCCTATGGGAGCCTACTCCTTAGGTTTGCTGGTTGACTGCCAAAGCATGCCAAGGTGAACTATTGGTTGGATTAAGTCCATTTGGAATGGCATTTGATCAAGTGTTTTAAATTTTCCTCACTTGAATTTAACTTGAATTAGATTTGGTTATGTTCAGTTAATTTGATCAATTTGACATTGGATGATGGATTGTAATTGAGCCAAGTAGGGTTTCTTAGCCTATTTGACTAGTTCAAGATTTGAATTTGTGCTTAGTGTTATTTGAATGATCATTTATGATGATTTTGATCAATTACATTCAATTGGTTTGAAGAAGATTTTGATTTTAACCCTCTTTGACCCATTATAATCAAAATGGGTTAAGTTAGGTTTACTTGAGTCAAATGGCCAATTTAATTTAATTGAGGTGTATTTAAGCTCAAATAATTATTGATTGAGTATTTGATTTCAAATAATTAGAGATTAATTTTGATCTTGACTCATTTTGACAGAAAGTGGGTTTAATGGGTCAAATTGGACTCATTTTGGTCAAAAGATCAATTTGATCAAATTAAACCCAAAGACTAGTTGAACTATGTTCAATTATGTTTTGAAATATTTTTGGATGTTTGATTTAAATTAATTTCAATTTAATTTGATTATATGATCAATAAGGTCCATTTGGGTCTCTTTAAGTAAATGACCAAGTTAACCCATTTGAGTTTTATTAGATTCAGATTTCTTTAGATTTGTGATTGAAAACATTTATTTAATGGATTTGAACCATTGCAATGATTCCATTTTACTAAAATTTTAGGTGGTGGACATTTGACTTTGTGGGATGCACATAAGTCTACTCATGTCAAATGACATAATTAGCTACTTCGAATTCCATCTAAACTCAATTTTAGGTACATTTACATTATATTTTGATTTAGTGTTTTTTGTGTGATTTAATTTTAATTTAAATTAATTTTCCTTGGACTTAGGTAATTTTAAGCTTTAATGGGTCATTTGGACCAACCATCTTAATTATTTTAATTTAAGCTCAATTGAAATATTTTAACTCAGATATATTTAATTTTGATTATTATAATGTTTATTTTTGATTAGGTTCACCGAGTCCAATTAAGTTAAGGTAGGTCCTAGTGGGGTCTAATAAGTTAACTTAAGTTTTCACTCTAGGGTGTTAAGCTTGATTTTAATTTCAATTTTGGTTTCCAATTTTCTATTTGGTTTAATTTATTATTTTGACTTTGGTTTAACTATGCACTTAGTCATTAAGAATAGTGCCTTAAGTGTCAAATTAAAAAATTCCTAACATGAGATTAAGATGATATTAAGATCCTAATAACTAAGATTAGGATGATGTTAATCTCATTCAAAAATGAGTTCAACAAATGGACCATTAATATGTGTGGTGGACTAGTGAGAGTGCATTGCACATATTGGTGTTAAGTGAACTAATCAATAGATCTTGTAAAGGTTACAAGAAACAATACTTGCACAAATTTTAATTTGGTTTGAAATTTGATTGTGAAATATAGACTTAACTTGCCTTATGTTAATTTGATTTAGAAAAATTATCCTTAGAGGAATATAGATATAATAGTCTCTTAGAATGAGAGAAATACTGCTAGGAAAAGTTTCATTGAAGAGTCTAATCCTATTGTAGTTGTAATAGATAGAAATATGCCTATAGGGGACTTATTCTTATCCTGACTACAACAAATTTTATTTTTATTGATTTTAATGGCTAACTCAAAAAGAAAGCATGGGGACACACATCTATCTAGGTGAGATTAGCCAATGGAATAGCCTTAATGACTAACCAACCTAAGAAGAGAATCTATAAATGCTTATATTGGGAAAAACTTGATCTTAAGCTATTATTTTAGTAATGATGCTAGTATAGATACTTACTCCTACTCACATTGTACTAATCCCTAAAGGATGACACTATGAAACTTACTCCTATTTAAGGGGTAAAACAAGTAAGGGCATTGGAGTGGCTTAGTTCCTAACCTACATAACTTATTTAAAAGTAGGGTCTATTAACTTTATCCATTTCTATGTTTTTGGGTTGTTAGGAAGGTGTCTCAAAGACTTGTTCCTAAACCTAGATGGCCTTGCTAACAAGAAGTGACCTTATGGTGGCTTAGTTACTAAACTTGAAAGCTAATGTGAGGAAAAGGGCCTTGGTCACTTAAGAAAAATATCTTTTTGGAAACTCTCCTCCATCTTTATTAGGATAAGTAAGAGTATGTTCATCATGAGGCATATTGATATATAATCAAATAGATTTTTCCAAACATTATGTTAGAGTTTATTTAAATTTTGGTTCTACTTTTTATGAACGTAAACATTCATATTTAATTACCCCTCTTACCGCAATAATAGAGAACTCTCGATTAAGGTTGGGAAAAAACATATCTCTGATATGAATCAGTATCTTTTGGTGCATGTGGCATGACATAGATGACTATCTAATGAAAAAAATGGAGATAGTACCAATCAAGATCCCATGATTCTATCTTCCCAGGATAATGTTGTTCCAGTCTACCAACATCAATGGGCTATCAACTGTAATGTTTAGGGAGTTTGATTAGCAGCCATGGGGTGCTTCATTTTAGGCATCCTAACTAAACTAGAGTTTTAGTGTAAGGATTATGGTGTAGAGATGTTCACATGCAGAACAAGTAAATATATTAGGCTTATATTTATAGGAAAGCTAGAATATAGAGGTATTCATATGGCGAACAAGTAGATTAGGCTTACATTCCTTGGGAAATGCTAAGTAGGAATGTTTGCATGACAAACTTATAGATTGGGCTTACATCCCTTCGGAATGACATATGTCTGTAGATTGTTTGCATGGAAAATGTATAAGTTAGACTTATATCTCTTTGGAATGCCCTTATTGTAGGGTTGCTCACATGAAAAACAAGTAGATTGGGCATACATCCCTTTAGAATGTCATATGGATATTGATTGTTCATATGAAGAACATATAGATTGGACTCACATCCCTTTGGAATTCCATTTGGATATAGATTATTTGCATGACAAATATATAGATTAGACTTACATCCTTTTGGAATGCCCTTATTGTAAGGTTGTTCTCATGGCAAACAAGTAGATTGGGTTTACATCCCTTTGAAATTCCATATGGATATAGATTGTTCACATGGAGAACATATAGATTGGACTTACATCCCTTTGGAATGTCATATGAATATAGATTAGACTTACATCCCTTTGGAATGCCCTTATTATAGGGTTGTTCAAATGGCAAAAAAGTAGATTGGGCTTACATCCCTTTGGAATGCCATATGGAAATAGATTGTTCACATGGAGAACATATAGATTGGACTTACATCCTTTCAGAATGTCATATGAATATAAATTGTTTGCACGACAAATGTATAGATTGGACTTAAATCCCTTTAGAATGCTCTTATTATAAAGTTGTTTGCCTGGAGAATAAGTAGATTGTGCTTACATCCCTTTGGAATGCCATATAGATATAGATAGTTTACATGAATAATGTATAGATTGGACTTTCATCTCTTTGGAATACCATATAGATATAGATTGTTCACATGATAAATGTATAGATTAGACTTACTTCCCTTTGGAATGCTATTATTGTAGGGTTGTTTGTGTGGAGAACAAGTAGATTGGGCTTACTTAGATGCTAGAAATATAGCACCTAAATGCTATCATGGTAGTGCTTCGGTGCTATTAGGGTAGCTCCTTGGCATTGGGTACTTAGTGCTATAGCATTAGAAGACATGAATTCATGTGTTAAAACTTGAGGGATCAGCACCTCGATGTGCTATAACTAGCGCCACAACGCTTTCAACAACATGATATTAGAATAGTAGGATTGAGTTAACTAGTTGATTGGTGCTTAGGCACTGGCGATTTGGCTCCATGGCTCCAGTCAATGATCAGTTCAAAAAGGCTGGTAGGTGGATAGGCACTTTTCATGGAAAGGAAAAACTTTTTGACCAACACTGTGATGCTGTGTTGGAGCACTATGACACTACATCGATGTCTGGCCTAACTTTTGTATGACATTGATTATGGAGTTAATTATCATTAATACAATGAATATGTTTTTTGACCAATGTGATAACCAGTCTAGTATGCTCACTAGCACCTTAGTGTGGCATGTTTAGTGTCATAGTGCTTGGCTTATGTTTCAAAAACTGAGAGGCTAGTGCTGTTCCATCGAAAGGATAGTGTTGTGATGGTCTATTTGAGGGTTAAGAATTTTTATCATTTAACCCAAGATGGTCGCACTGTGTTGCTTTAATATTGAGACTTTTGGTTTATAAACTGTGAGGGCAGCACTATAGTGCCAAAGATGCGGCACTATGCCACTATAAGATAGAGAACTTTGGGGTCCTAACCCAAGAGACTTATCTTGCGGCCCTTGATTAGCAGTGTCTTAGTACTTGGTGGACAAGACATAGAATTTAAATTTAGGGAAGTTTGTATTCTAAGTGTCAAAATTTATAGGATTAATGCAGCACCTCGGTGCTTCAGAGACAGCACTGCGATGCTATAACTAGATATTTGGATTCTATAAAACTTAAGAGGTCAGTGATGTGATGCTGAGTTTAGTGTCTAGGCGCCATATAAGGCACTATGACGTTGTGACATAGGACACTTTATATTTTATTTTTATAGAGTATAGCACCAAGATGCTATTCACCTAACACTGTGGTGCTACGAGTCAAAAACTCCATTTTTGGGTAGTTTTCTTATGGAAATTCAAAGATTGTTTAGAAATTTTGGCACCATAGTGGCTTAGCAGTGCTAGATTTTCATTATTTTTAGTGCAAAAACACCCTTATCCTTTATTTCAAATCTAGGATTGATGGAGGAGGGTTTTCTTCTCACACTAGAGCCAAGTTCAATGGAGGAGGTCTTTGGATTTCAAGATTCTTAGGAGTTTTAGGTTTTCAGGTGTTCTTTGTTACTATAGATCCAAAATCATTGGAGATAGGCTTTTTTATTTCTCACAGGATCCAAGATAGGTAGTAAAAATCTTTTTTAGGGAGAAAATTATATAATAGAACATTTCTAAGAATCTTTACCTATAGTTCATAGTGGCTACCTTCAATTTTGTCTTATACAAGAAGAGAACACCCTCGAATAGTGACGAGAAACTGATTATGGAGAGAGAGTGCTAGAGATTGGAAATAAGAAAGGTGAGCAAGTGGAAGAGAATGGAAAAAATGGGGGAAAGAGGTGAGTGGGTAGTTCCCACCTTTTTTTATAGGGGTTCGAGTAACCTTTCCCACTATTCTTGGGTGGTTTTCCCATCCTCTAATAATTCCCCCTCTTCCCCTTTAAGCAGCTGTTGCTACCAAAGTGGTAGTTGGTGGAAAGGGTTAGTTTTTTTTTTCTTTTAAAACTTGTGGCCATCATGAGAACACCAAAGCCATGAGATTACAATGTTGTTGTGCTATGTTATTTAAGTAGACAACTAATAGGGGTGGTTATCTTTCTTGAAAGCCAGCCTAGGCGTCAGGATTGTAGCACCACAGCTCTCTAGGACAACTTTTTGTTCTATATTATTATTATTATTATTATTATTATTATTATTATTATTTAGATGAAAATAGGCCTTAAGTGGCTTCACTCCTAATCCTCAAGATTCTTATAGAAAGGATGTTGTTGGGCAACTTATTCCATGTTAACTAATTTAGCTATTAGGGAGGGGCCTTAACATGAGAAAATTCTTAACCTAAATAACACAGGTGGGGGGAAAGGGCCTTAAATGGCTTCATTCCTGATCCTTAGAGCTTTAACTAAGAGGTGGGGGTCTAAAGATGTCTTTATTCCTAACCTAAATAATCTAGCTAATAGGAAGGGATATTAGGATGACATAGTTTTTGGTCCTAAAAGCTTAAGGGGGAAGAGGTCATGATGACTTAAATCTATCCCTTTTTTTTCTAGAAAGGATGCCTATTAAGGGACTTACCCTAATTGATTAACTAATAGGAAGGGGCCTTTAATGGCTTTGCCCAAACTTAACTAGCTTAAATGAGTTAAGGTGCCTTTAGTGGCTTAGTTCTTAATCTTCAAATTTTGACTAATAGATAAGGGTCACATAGACTTTATCCTAACCTATATAGTCTATGAGAATGAGGCCTTGAATTAGCTTGGTTCCATTCTAAAATTTTGCTAGAAAGTATACCACTAAGGGATTTACTTTTAACTAGTTAAATTAGCTATTAGGAATGGACCTTAATGGATAGATCCTAACCTAAGTAATTTAGCTAGAACTGAGGTGTCTTAGTGACTGTGGTGTTTATATTTGGATAGAGACACCATACAGATCATACGGGGTGCTTATTACAATGATCTAGTATGACATCAAAGAATGACGTAGTACCTCAAAAGGTAAAAATATCACCCTATGATGTACTCAATCATTTAATAAGGACTCCTAAGATAGATAGGTCAACATATGCTAGAGATTTTTCCCCTACTTTACATGGATGAAATAAAATAAGATTTATTTTAAGCCATGTTCTTAAGTTCCCTTTAGTGGCAAGTCCCCATAGTTAATTACATCTGAGGAAATGGAGATTTTCTAATAATATTCTCGATTAACATAGTTAATCAATGTTTTTAAAGATTTCAAAGCATGATATCAAAATATTAGTGATCATTGAAAAACTAAATGAGAGAGCTCCAATAGGAAGAGTTCTTAATAGAATCAGAAGGAGGATAATTAAGAAGCTCTCATAATTCTAAGAAGCCTAATGAGGACTTTAATAAATCCTTTAGTTGGGATTTATATTTTTGAAGTAGAGAGTTATGATTATTTAAGTTAACATTTCATTATAAGGCTAGGAATTATATCCCAACAACATAAGATCATAGAAATGTCTAAGAGATAAGGATTTACACCCATAGAAAAGGAGAAATAGACTACCTCTGAGCTTATGTCCAAAATGCTTTAGCGCAAGCCAAGAGCTTAACTTATTTCTACATAAGAGAAGAGGGGATATGTTGATTCACTTTTGCTAGAGAGAGTGAGACAATCCCAACTCTTCTGGACTTATAATTACCTGGAGTGGCTGTCAGCTAACACCTCCTATGATTCAAAATCATGTGGTCCATTCTTACGTAAATGCAAGATGGCTAGGTTATTATTTATTAAGAATGAATATAGAATCCTAAACTCACTTACTAAGAGACTAAATCATGACTAGTATGAGAATCATGCCTTAGACTAATGCAATAAAATTTACAAATTTTATTTTCTTTTGACTAAACATTTTTACTCAAGGTTTGGGAAGGTTTATGTCTACATGCATGGTAAAGTAAGGTTATTTGCTAAATCAGAGAGAAAGGTGTGTTCTCCACTACAAGGTAACTGCTCTTATAGGTCAATCATTCAAGAGTGAAGATAACCTATTAGCAAGAAGCAAGATAATATATATGCATGATCTTATAGTACACAACAAAGAACTAAGGATTGTTAAATCTTTTATCTTGATTAAGTGCCTAAGCTTTAAGCTCAGGTTATGAGTTATTAAAACTTTAATAAGAGATGACTAATGAGTAGAAATTTTTAATCTTTAAAAGACCTATTGTATCTACGCTATACAATAAAATATTTAACATTAAGAAACTTAGAAAAACATGCAATTTCTATTGCATAATCAATATAAATAAACCAAATAATCACCATCGATTAAAAGAATAAGAGGCTGGTGTAGCTGAGTATCACCGCATGACCTAAAAAAGAACATGATGAGTGGCCGAGCTCTACACTTATACAACCCAGATTATAATTACAATTAAAAAAAAATTATGGGGGCCTTTAATCTTTATCTTCATCTTCATCTTCATGAATTAAGCACTCCAAGCATCACAGAGCTTCTTAGGTCAAGGCCTTCTAGCCAACACTCATCCTAAATCTCATAGTTCTAATCCTAAACTTAATAAAAAAATTGCATTTTAATAAAAATTGAAATCTAACTACACTTATAAAATAGAAGTCAAATAAACATACATACACACTAAGCACTTATATTCCATATTTTGGAGCTTAACACCGTTTCTTAGGTCACCAAACCACTTGTCTTAATGGATTATGCTTAGGAACTTACGCAACACCTGCACGCAAAGGATTTTATAAATATTTATATTCTTGTAGTCCCTTAAGCACAATCCCATATAAGAAACAATGTTAATATAATGTCACCCCAACATCAAGACTACACACATACACCTTAACATCTAGTCTAAAATATCACATCATAAAATAAAACATCAATCTATAATAAAGCACTGTCCTAGCTTAGCTTTAGTATCAGTGATTTAGCATTCTAGAGTGTGTGCTTGAAATAGCGTGATATTAAAAAACTATGCCTTAATAATTGAATTATTATGTGAGAAAGAGTGTTTAATTTTACCATTATTGCAATTTAAGTGATTAATGTTTTTTAGAATAAATTTTAGAATTCACTTTATCTCCTTTGATTTCAGTTAGGTTTAGAGTTTTAAAGAGTAAGAAATGGAGTGAAGTTATTCGAACCCTAACCTTATGCTGAACCTAAAGGTGGATTTTATTTTTTTAATCTTAATGAAATGTAAATTTTTTTAATTAAATCCTATGTTAGGATTCAATTTAAATGATATTATAATAATACTAAAGTCATCTTAAGATTAATGGATTTAAATCATGATTAATTTGGTGGTATTTTCTTGACTTTTATTTATTACTCTTAATATTCATTTGAAATAGTAGCTTCTTTTTTTTTAAAGAGGTAATTGGATTTAATGTATATATGTATGGTTTAGAAATTCCACACATTGATGCATGAATGAATTGATTTGTTTAATTTATTGATATTTAATTTAGGATTTAAAGATATATGGACATATGATGTATGGGTGAATTTTATAGAAAATATAATTTAAAAAATCTTTATACATAAATACACACATTAGTATGTTGAATTTATAAAAGTACGTGTCATTCTTAAACCATGAAACTGAGGTAATCTAAGACCCTGTTGGGGCTACTTAAAGTCTCACACTCTTTGGATGTATAGACTATATACTTATTAATTCACATACATATGCATATGTATACATGTATAAAAATGAATTAATAAAAATATTCAAGATACCTAAAAATTTGAAAATAATTTAAGCTTACTATACATTTCACTACAAACTTTGAGGTACATGTCATTGTTAAACCAAGAAATTGAGGCAATCTAAGATCCCCTAGGG
Organism: Cymbidium sinense; assembly: GCA_021442155.1. Classification (NCBI taxonomy): domain Eukaryota; kingdom Viridiplantae; phylum Streptophyta; class Magnoliopsida; order Asparagales; family Orchidaceae; genus Cymbidium; species Cymbidium sinense. The sequence continues at coordinate 55,270,453 of CM038217.1, forward strand.
ACTACTTAAAGTCTTGTGCTCCTAGGATATCAAGATTATATGCCTTTCAAGACTATGTAGATTATACACATAGGTATAAATTTATATTTTAACCATCATGAATAATTTAGATTTACACTAAATGAGTACTTAAATTTTTTAGAGAAAATAATTTATGATTTACTAGTGATAATAACCACATTATTGGTTCAAGGCAAACAATTAATGATATCATTTTTTTTCTTTTTAAGCATGAATGCATGAAACATAGAAAACATACATTTATAAAATGATTGAAGCAAAGCAATAAAACATTATCAAATAACATATTTAAAGCCATTAAGTCCAAAGGCTAATCATATAGGAATAATCACATATAAGCTTAATCAAAACATTAAGCATTATTATTAAAATTTGAGTTATTTAAACCTAGTGAAGAGACAAAGTGTGTAGGGTTTTTTTCTTAATCTACTATTCATTAAGTGATTTAAAATGATTTACGTGATTTTTTATAAATTAATTAGGGTTAACTAATTGTTTTAGCCAATTAAGCCCAAAAGAGCCCAAAAATCTAATTATACCTTAAACATTATCTAAAGAATTATGAAAAATACATATTTGACATAAATAAGCATGAAATAAATATATCCTAAAAGTTTTTATGCAATTGGGCTTAAATTTAAAGACTAATTGAAAAAATAGGGAAAACCCAAAATCATTAATTGCACTCAAAATGCATCAAAAAAATTGGGGATTTTGATTTCATTAAAAACCTCCTTGCTAATTGAACATAAAGAGGCGTTGATTAGAACTTTTTGGGGCCTAGTCTATTTATTATGAATTTTCTAATTTCTAAGATAATTTATGATTTAATTAAATAATAAAAAGCCCCATAATGTTGATTCTGAGAAAACATTAGAACCATTATCCTTAATTAAGTTCTCTCATCACCATTAATATCCTAAAATTTATTTAAAACTCCAAAAATAATTTTCATCATTTTTGTAATTATAAAAATTCATTAAATGCACAAAATAATCATTTAGGGATTAAAATTTTGAATTTTTAAAATTACCCAACAAATTAACTTGAAATAATTATGGACACATAAGTCAATTCATGAAACAATCACTCAAAGTTTCAAGTTAATTAGTCAAGTAATTAGGGCTTAATTTTATTAATTAGAATAATCATCAAAACCTAACTAGTCAGTTAAAAATGGGGGCTTTTTTTTTTCGTATATTCTCCTTTGTCTGAGCTTTCCATATAGGGTTTATTTGTATTTTTTTTAATTTTTCTATAATTAGTTATAATTTTTTGAAGTTCTGGTTATTTAATTTGATTTTTAAGCTTAATTAACTAATTTACATAGTCAACGCTGTATCAGCACTAACATGGTAGTGCTTTATATACGGCACCATGCAGTTTGTCACTTAAAACATCAAGCGTGGCACGTTGACTTAGTGGTGGAGGATGTAGTTTTGTCTCTGCCATTCAATCATGGATTGAATGACCATAATTAATCTTACTATTTATATAAGATTAAATAAAAAAAATCTAATGTGATTTATTACAACTATCTATTTTAATCATGAGGAATGGACGGTTGGTGATTCGTCATTAACCTTCGGTGAGAGACGAATGTTGTTCGCCCCTCGCTGCTTAATTTGAGCTCACTAGAGCTTGAATAAAAAAAATCCAAATTGATTAAGAAGAGAAACTAAGGGGACCCTATGACTTGATTTTTGCTAAATAACACTTTTCTTTGCAAAATACTAACACTTATGGGGATATGCCTAAGGTTTGAAGGAATTCTCTCATTGGGCTAAAGACTGTCAATCCAATGATTGAGGTATCTTCCTTTAGTAGACATAAAGCCCTATTGATAAAGCTAAGTTTTGCCTCCTGTCCGATTGGTCCATGGATTAAACAATGCCACAAACATTGTTGGAGTTGGTCTAGGGGTGGCTTCCCATGCTTGACTTATTTTAAAAGAATTATCTCAATGAATTAATTAATCCAATTAATTAATCTAAACATTAAAAAATCATAATAAATCAATTAGAACTTTAATAATTCTAAATAAACCCTATGGATGCATCTTCTAGAGATAAATGTGTGAAAAATAAAATCCTTAATTAATTCCTATTAATTTAAGCTTAATTTAAGTTTTATTAAAATAATTAAAACTTTAATTAACCCTAAATCACACATCTGATTAGGATGAAACTTTAGGAAACTTATATTGGCAAAGAACCCCACTTATCATAAACATTTTAAGGTCAAATGACCTTTGGATTTGAAGTTATTGAATTTACAATCCTTAAGTCAATATAATTGAAATAAAAAATCAAAAATTTTTGAAAATTCATAAAATCAACTTAAAACATTTTCATTAACATCAAAACACTTGAAGAAATTTTCCCAGCCCTCTGAAGTTAAAGATTTGATTAATCATATGCTTAGGGTTTAATGAAATGAAAGAAAATTAAAATTAAGCCCTAAGTTAATCACTTATTAATCTCATGATAAATCAAATAATCAATTAAAACCAAAACTAATTAACCTCTGAATTTTATATTCAAATATGGATTTCATTAACATGGAAATTCCTTAAATCCACTTGGGTTAATGAATAACATAATTCCAAATGCAAATGAAAATGGTTAACCAAATCAATTAAACTTAAACAAGTTAGAAATTTGAAATAGCCTAGGTTAAGTTTGGTGCCCAAAATAACATAAGTCTCCAATGTTATGAATTGATAATTATTGAAATCTTAACACATAATAAAATAAAAGCCTAAACTAAGAATGAATAAATCATTCAATAAATAAATAAATATTAAATTAATGAATGAAATTAATTCAATCAAAATCAAACAAATTAAGTAATTCAAATACATGAAATTAAACGAACATTTAATCAAGACAAAAAGAAAACTAAAACATTGTATGAATCAAATCATTTAAAACTAAATTAAATCAAGAGGTGAGTCTCCTAATACTCATTTCTTACTTTGTTTTATTTTCAAATGATTTGATTCATTCAAAGTTTTATTTTTCTTTTTTGTTTTGATTAAATGTTCATTTAATTTCACATATTTAAATTATTTAATTTGTTTGATTTTAGTTGAATTAATTTCATTCATAAATTTGATGTTTATTTTTTTTGAATCATTTGATTCAACTCTTGTATTTAAAAAAAATATTATTTAAAAAAAATTTTAGTAGCAACAAAATTGGCTAAAATTTCCTTATGGGCCGAAAGCTTTCCTTTTGAATATATTATGATTATTGTTAATTTTGACTCATTTAAAATTTGTTATTTTTGCAAATAGATAATGGCTGGATTCCTAATTTTCACCACTACGTACAAGAATAGCTTTTTGTGTGGATAATAGTAGGTTGGTTAACGGTTTTGTCATTAAGTTTGGAGTTGAATTTGAAAACTTAAACATCACAGCTATTAGAGTGACATTAGCTCCTATTTGTGAGGCGACTGTTAAAAATAAATAGCCCATTCCAGAGTTCTCTAATGCACCTCATCCTGCCCCTACTGAAGACAGGAAAGTTACTACCCAGATTACTGAGAGGCTCTAGATGGGTCCTAGTCATAAGAAATTCAAGCTGTCCACTCTAGAGGCATTGCCTGATCCCTTCCTTTATAGTTCCTTTGAGGTAGAGCCCACTTCTAAGCTTCTTTAGATGACAAAAAGTTAGAATAAAAATAGAGGTAGAAAACTTAGTAGGATATCCTTCAGAGAAAGAAAATAGAAGAAAATGTTAGACATAAAGCAAGCTAGGGCGAGGGATAGATATACCCTCCCTGATACTTCCCCTCTCTTAGGAGAAAAGAGATATCACCCTCTTTCTATAGCCCAAGGAGAGGAGGATATATCTAGTATAACAAGTTCTCCAGCTCAACCCTTCATTCACAAAAGTAAGAAAAGTTTTAAAATGTTGAACAAAGAAACACATGGTAGGCTACACTAGATCCTCCATAGGATCCCTGGACCCTCCTCTTACACTAAGGAGAAGTTACTCAGGGCTAAGAAGGATCAGGCATCAAAGAGATTTGAAAATGAAATCATAGGAAGACTTGCCACTTCCTAGTACAAATGGAAGGGGAAGGCAGCCATTCCTATTAGAAGAAAACCTTCATATCTTGTGACCATTATACTGGTGTGATATCATAACCTGGAAAAATTATTGACTTGGTATAGATATCACATAGTTAGTCTAAGAAAAGATAGAGACTTCCCTAAGAATGTAAACAAGAAAGTCTATGTTAGGAAAACTCCATTGGCCCCTGAGCCTAGAGTTCCTTCACCACCCTCACCACCTTCACCATCATTAGAGAGAGTACATATCATTAGGCCTGTTTCAGATAAGCCTTCATCATCTTCACCTAGGTCTTGAGCTGAAGGGTCATCATCATCTCTGGTTTTCAATAAGAGAACATAATCTCTTCATCCACCTCCTTACATCATAGAGATCACAGATGAGCGACACCTTGGCTTGGGAGCCACTCCTAATACAGAGGAAATCCTTATTATCTAAGAGGTTCCAAAGGGTGAAGCATCTCAAACAAAACCCATGGATTTGGTAGATGAGTCTGATGCCATATTTGATAGTACTGGTGTTTCATTTCATCTGATAGAAGAAGAAATAGAGAACATTGTGAAAGAAGATGTTGAAAATGAAAAATTTAAAAGAATTAAAAAATATTTTGATTTAGAAAAGAATGACTTACTAGATGATGATCCATAATAGCTTGTAGAACATATCTACATAATAGATACTAGATCATCTGAGAAGGAACAGGATCAGTCACATGAAAATCATGTATTCGATCCCACTCAACAACTAATCTTTCAACTACAAAAGAAGGAAAATCAAATGACTATGATAGAAAGGAGATGGAGGAGATGGCTGTTACCATGCAATCACTCCAAAGCATGATCCCCTCTTATTCAAATCTTCATCTTATTGAGCAACCTAAGACAACACACCCCACTGATGATACAAAGTTTAGTTTAGAAGAGTATTATCAAGAGAAAAAGCCTATAAATTATATACCCTCTACAACTAACCAAAAGTCTTTGGTGGAGCAACAAGTTAAAAAATCCTTAGCATAGTCATGAGGAATAACCTTAGTTCTGAAGGGTAGACCATACCTTGAAGAATATGATTCCATTCTATACCTTAAAGGATTCATACCTCCATCTTTTAAAGTATTTGATGGGATTGGGAATCCCAAACAACATATAGCTCACTTTTGTGCAAGTTGTTGCAATGTCGGTGAGAGCAATGCTCTGTTAGTTAGATAGTTTGTTAGCAGTATGACTGGAGTTGCTTTTAATTGGTATGCAGAATTACTGAATGGTTCAGTGCGCACTTTCATTGAACTAAAAAGTATGTTTATGAAAAGACTCACTAGCACCCAACACCACATAACTATGGGAGACTTAGTGGTAGAAAAACAAAAGTTTAGTGTGTCTGTAGTGGATTATATTTTGAGATGGAGAATCCTAAGTCTCAAGTGCGAGCCCTAGTTATAGGAGAAACATGCTGTTGATATTCTCCTTCAAAATATCCATGGTCCCATGACCTTCCTGATAAAAGGATTTACAATCAAAACCTTTGAAAAACTTTTAAATAAAGCATCCATCTTGCAAGAAGAGGCTCCTAAGATGACATTCTTCAAAAATATACTCTTCCATAGAGCAGTCAAATCCAAGGAAGCTATTAGAATAGAAAGCAGGCAATATCTTTATAATGGAAAAAAGGGAAGGCCCCCATTCAGATATAGGCAGAGCAACATTTGTTCTTTAGGCCACCATAATAGCAAGTATCACCTACTCCCAAGAAGATTACAACTAGCCCTTTTAGTGAAAGAATAAGCCAGACATATTCTTTCAAAAGAGAGGTGGTGATGAAGATCTTCAAAAATATAAAAAATAAATCATATTTTAAATTATCCAACCCGAAGAGGCTAGAGGAAGTTAGTAAGGTGAATGTCCCTAACTATTATTCGTACCTTCAAATGTTAGGGCACACTATTAAAGTCTATTTCACCTTTAAAGACTGGCTTGAGAGGAACTGTAAAAAGGGGCTGGTGATTATTCCAAAAGAATACCTTATGGACCCTGGACAAGGGATCATTAAGGTGATCATAGGTGATGTTACTTTCTCTAGCACTCCTTCAAATAAATGGGATATAGATTTATCCCATTCTTCCAAAAAGTTTTTAATGAAAAATTTTAAAAAATGCAATGCATGATCCAACAAAGACTTGAAGGAAGATCCTCCAGATTGATCCACCAGAGTCAAGAGATTCAGTTCCACCTCAACCCTACTTTGCATCTTTAGCTACTAAGATGATTAGAGAGAATGGTGAGGGAGGGATATCATTTGTATATGATAGAGTTTTGTATGACAAGGATGGAAAGGCTAGGCCTTACAATCTTTTGTCATTATGTACTCATTTTAAATATATGAATAAAAAGTCTACCTCAAAAGGCATTTCTTACATTTGTGTCATAATTGATGAAAGTGCTATTGAAAATGTTCAAAAAGAAAATGTTCAAAAAAATTTTCTCATAATGATGTATTTTGTGAATCAAGATCAGACATTGATATTTCTATGGAAGATTAGCATGCAATCCAATTTGCATAGAGGTAGAATTGTCAGACTCTGATCAGTCTTTAGAAAGGATATGATGGATGAAGACCAAGTTGATACAACCCTTAGATATTTCACTAAAGTGAATCTCCATAGTGGGAAAGTCCTGCCACCTTGTCTACCTCCTTCTCCTAAAGATGCAGAGAAGCAAATTGTTGATCAAAATTTCAAATTCTTACAACAATAGCCATTAGTTGAACTAATTGCTCCCAAGGCTAACTACAACATCTTAGCCCATCTTAGGAAGCTTCCTGCTAGGTTAAGTATCTATGATGCCCTCATTCTATCAAAAAAGAGAGGAAATCATTAGTACAGGCATTATTCAACTTAGAGATATGCCTTACCCAGTTAGCAACATCTTCTTGAGATAAGGCTTGCTACTTTGAGGAGATCCCTAGAGTCACCTTTTTTGATGAGGATCTACTTTTCGGGACCACTAATCACAATAGGCCCCTTTACATTTCTGTCGAAGTAAAGAATGTCAGGTTGACAAGAGTTCTGGTTGATCCTGACACTTCAATCAATACCATGAACTCCAAAACATTATCATTCCTAATAATTGATACTAAAAGTCTCAGCTTAAATTAGATGTTATTGAGAGGTTTTAATGAAACTGAGAAAAAAGCTTTAGGTTCAATCACTCTATTATTAGAAATAGAGGGATTAAAGACTGAAGCCAAATTCCATATCATTGACTTAGAAAAAAAATCCTTTAATGCCCTCTTAGGCAGACCCTAGATTTATGAATATAAAATTGTTCCTTCATCACTCCATCAGTGTATTAAATACACTACAGATAGAGTGGAGTACAACATAAAAGGTGATATATAATAATTAGAGAATTATATGAAGATGCACTTATAATATGCTTATGAAGCCAATGCATGATTCTATGAAATCTAGCATTATTGAGGCATCAAATAAAATAACAAATAAAAAAAGAAAAGAAGAAAAGGAGGAAGAGAAAAAAAAAAGAACCTTTAGTGATACAAATTGATTTGGAATCCAATTTGATGAAGATTCTAATAAAAAAGATGCCTCAATAAAGTTTGAGATTACACTAGAATCAAACAATGAAGAAGAGCAAATCTGGGCATTAAAGGATGATCCAAATTATTCTACATTTGAAAAATTGAAGAAATATGTGGATACTTTGAATTGAACTCCTCTTGATCAAAATAAAGTATCTCAATAAGAATTCAAAGTGGCCCCTAACTTATCAGGAGAGGTGGAGAAGTTATCTAAATTTTATGCTATACTTGGACCTTCAAGCATATGTAAAGCTTGAAGATTAATTATTAAATAAAATAATATAACTTCTTTTTGATTTGTATTCTAATTGTGATAGGAATTCTATGAAACATGGTTTAATTAAAAATACTTGGCCCAAAGATACAGCTCAATGCATGAAGAGCTTGTGGAATACTAAAAAAAATATCCAAATTTCAAAGCTGGCATTAGGTTTGATATCATTGGACCTTTAGATGAAATGGAACAATGTTTGATGATAAGCAATCATCTTGAATATGATCAATTATTTGAAATTCCTTCTAACTCTTTAAAAAATTATGCCTTGAAATAACAAATGAATATGATGATTGCTTACTTTAAAATGCTCCCCTTGAGTTTGAAAAAGAAATAAAGTCCACTTTTGATGAGTTAAAGGAGATTAACCTAAGAACTCCTGATGACCCAAAACTAAATTTTATTAATTCATTACTAGGTATAGAGGATTTCGAAGAGTTGATCACATTACTCTTTTAATATAGAGATTGCTTTGCATAGAGTTATGATGAGAAGCCAAGTTTTTCTTTGAATGTTGCCATCCATAAACTAGAGATTAAACCTGATGTAATCCCAATAAAGCAAGCTCTTAGGAGAATGCACTTAGAAATTGATCACTTTACTCTTAAGCAATCATCTTGAATCTGATCAATTATTTGAAATTCCTTCTAAATCTTTAGAGGAATTATGCCTTGAAATAACAAATGAATATGATGATTGCTTACTTCAAAATGCTCCCCCAGAGTTTAAAGAAGAAATAAAGTCCACTTTTGATGAGTTAAAGGAGATGAACCTAAGAACTTATGATGATCAAAAACTAACTTTATTAGTTCATTACTGGGTCTAGAGGATTCCGAAGAGTTGATCACTTTACTCTTTTAATATAAAGATTGGTTTACATGGAGTCATGATTAAATGCCAAGTTTATCTCAGAATGTTGCCATGCATAAACTATATATTAAACCTGATGTAATCCTAGTAAAGCAAGCTCTTAGACAAATGCACTTAGAAATTCAATAGCAAGTGATTGCTGAAGTTACAAACTTGATTGAAGATAGATTTATATGAAAAAAATAATACCTTGATTGGCTTGCCAGCATAGTCCCAATAAATTAAAAGAATGGTCAAATACACATTTACATTGACTTTAGAGATTTGAATAAAGCTTGTCCCAAGGATGAGTTTCCATTGCCAATACTGAGACATATGGTGGATATAGCCTCATGGCATGAGATATTTTCATTCATAGATGGATCATCTAGGTATAACCAAATTAACGATGTCTCTAGAGGATGAAAGGCATATAGTGTTTAGAACTCCTATAAGGATATTCTGTTACTCAGTTATGCCATTCGGTGTCAAAAATGTTCGGGCTACATATCAAAGAGCCATTACTAGATTATTCGATGACTTAATTCACAATGAAGTTGAATGTTACATTGATGATCTAGTAATCAAAGTAAAGAAAAAGAAAACCATCTATATGATTTGCAGATCATTTTCAAATGATTGTGCCACTATAACCTGAAAATGAACCCGTTAAAGTGTGCTTTTGGAGTGACTTCGAGAAATTTTTTAGGATTTATAGTGAGGCATCGTGAGATAGAAATTGATTTAGAAAATAGAAAAGCTATTATAAAAATGCCACCACTTAGGAGTCTTACACAGGTAAAATCATTCCAGGGAAGGCTCTCATATTTAAGGAGGTTCATATTAAACTTATCAGGAAGATGTAAACTGTTTGTGACATTAATAAAAAAAGATTCCAAATTTATTTGGGATGAAAAATGCTAGAATGCATTAGAAAGTTTAAAACAATTCCATGAAAACCATTAATCTTATATATTGTAGCTTTAGATGATTCACTTGGGGCTTTATTAGCCCAAGTTAATGAAGAAGGGAAAGAAAATTCCCTCTAGTATCTAAGTCATAGACTTATCCCACCGAAAATGAATTACCCACTTATTGAAAAGTATTGTTTGGCCTTAGTTTTTGCCGCTCAGAAACTATGACACTACATGATTTCTCATAAAATAAATTTTTTTACGGAGTAAATGTATTGCAATATCTTATGACCTTCCTGATGTTGTTTAGATAGCTAACACAGTGGTTGATGATTTTATTTCAATTTGAGATTACCTTTATTCCCCTTCAAGCTATAAAAGGTCAAATCATAGCTGAATTCTTAGCAACACATCCTATACCTGAGAGTTCCCCTTTAAATGATGATATTCTAGATGTGCAAATCATGACATTAGAAGGTGAACCTAATTCCACTTGGGAGTTGTATTTCGATGGTGCAACATCATTGAAGAAAAATATAGAATTACATTTGTCTATCTCAGGGACCGTAGGGATTGGATTAATATTTATAACCACAGATAAAGCAATAATGCAATATTTTTATCATCTAGCTGAGCCTTGAATGAATAGTGAAGCTGAATATGAGGCTCTTATAATTGGATTAGAGCTAGAAATCCTTATGGATATGAAAAAATATAAAACTTTTTGTGGAATCCCAATTAGTTATTAATCATTTTTTATCAAAAAAAAATAAAAATATGAGGCTATAAGCTTTTGCATCCAAAGCTCTTTAGTTATTCTCAATACATAATGAAACTACTTGAGAAAATTACATATGTAACTCTGAATAAGATATCTCATAGAGATAATTCTATTTCAGATGCTTCAGCTAAACTTGCCAAAGAAATTATATTCTTATAAAAAGAATCTATTTCTATGGAGCAAGTTTTATCTCTTATAGATTTATATTATATGAGAAGAAAAGTAGAGATGAAAATGATAGCCACCCTTGCTGAAGGTAGAGGGAATACAACTAGTGGCAGCCATTCATCTACTATTTTAGTAAGAGGAGGCTTCCTGAAGACAAGTTACAAGCAAATCAAATAAAGAAACACACCTTGTCTTTCACATTAATTAATAATTTTTATACTGTAGGTCATTCAATCAAATGTGGCTATGCTATTTAGACAAGAAAGAAGCCCATAAGATCGTGACTGAGGTACACACTGGATTGTGTGGTGTTCACCAATCCAGACCCAAAATGAAATTAAAAAATTAAAAGACTTCAATATTATTGGCCATCGATGTAAAATGATTGCATAAAAATTTCATGTCATTGCCATTAATGCCATATACATGGTGTAGTCTTACATCAGCCTCCTAATGTATTACACCCTATGATTGCCTTTTGGCCTTTTAAGAGTTAGAGGGCCTACTGACCCTCTTTTATCAAAAGGTCATCATTTTATATTATCCACAATAGATTATTTTTCTAAATGGGCTGAAGCGGTACCACTAAAAGAAGTAAAAGCATATCAGATATTAAAATTCTTTCAAGAAAATGTTTTTTATTAATTTGGCTTTCCTTATCGAGTCATATCTGATAACGGTCCATCATTCAAGTCTACAAAATTAAATTATTTCATGGCTAGACATAAAATTGATTGGAAATATTCAACCATGTATTACCTCAGGATAAATGGATTGGCCGAAGCTTTCAATAAAACTTTGGCATGAATTTTGAAAAAAGTACTTGATAAAAATAAATGTCAATGATATGAAATGTTGGTTGAATCCTTATGGGCCCATCAAACTACATACAAGACACCTACTTAATCTACACCATATGCTTTGGTTTATGGAACTGAAGTTATTCTTCCATTAGAAGTACAAGAACCTTCATTTAGAATAGTAGTCAATAACAGTATTACAATAGATCAAAATCATAAGCTCTGATTGGAAGAACTTGAAAGCCTTGAAGGAAGATGTTTGAAAGCACAACAAGACTTTGAACTATACCAAGCACCTATGGTTCAAGCACATGATAAATTGGTCTATCCTAGAACTTTCCAAGTAGAAAACTTGGTCTTGGTTCTTAAATAGCTAATTTTAGCTCATCATAAAATCAACCAACTTGGGAAGGACCATTCATAGTGGAAAAAGCCTATGATTATCAATTAATTACTTGTAATGGTGAATGCCCAATGCTACCGATTAATGGATATTACCTAAAGAAATATTATATGTAATTTGTACTCTATTTCAAAAGAATAATGATCAATAAAAATTCTATTTCTCTTTACTACTTTTGCAATGGATGCTATCTCTTTCTATGTAATGGATTGTCAAAATCTTATATAATTTTTCTTAAATACAATCTCTCTAGAATAGGAGCAAGTCTCTTCATGGCACCTTTCCCATACTTACCTTGAGTTGGGATAAAGCCTTCCATGGCACCCTCCTCAATCTTTTGTAGGTTTGGAAATTCCTTTCATGGCACCATTCCTATTATTCATAGGTTAGGAAAAAGTCATAAAGACACATTTCCTATTAAATTGGCTATTTAGATTAGGAATAAGTCATGAAGACCCCTCTTCTATTAGCCAAAATATTGAGGATTTAATTAAGTCATTAAGACCCATTTCCTCTTTCTTATCTAGATAAGTTGGATTAAGCCATTGAAGGCTCCATCCTAATAGCTAATCAAATACAAATAAGCCCCTCTATAGGAATCCTTTTACATGTCAAGCTAGGATAATGTCATGAAGATCCCTTTCTTGTCAAAGATGCTATTTAGATTAGGAATAAGTCATTATGACCACTTTCATATTAGCTAAAATCATTGATCATTAGGAACAAGTCATTAAGACCCCTCTTCCTCATTAGAGCTACTCAAGAAAGAATTAAGCCATTAAAGGCCCCATATACATAGCTAATCACATAGGTGTAAGTCCCATAGAAGGCATCTTGTCAAATGATAAGGCCACTTTCTTTGTCATAAAAACTATCTAGATTAGGATAAAATCACTAAGACCCTTACTCTATTAGTCAAAACTTGAGGAATAGGTTATGTCACTAAGACCTCTTTCCCTCACCTAAGCTATTCATGTTAGAATTAAGCTATTGAAAGCCCCTTCCTGTTAGCTGAATTGCACTAGACTATGATTTAAGTCCTTATGCCCCCTATTCTTGTTTCAAATAAAAGAAATTTAAGAATGAAATAAGTCATTGCTCGGCTACCTAGGTTCAGAATAAGTCATGAAGACCCCTTTCCTAAAAGCCAAAATCCCGAGGTTTAAGAATAAGTCACTAATGCCCCTCTTCCTCAATATAACTATTCAAGAAGACATAAAGCCATTAAAGGCTCCATCTTAATAGTTAATTAGATGAGATTAAGTCCCACAATAGACATCTTTTCTAAGAAAAAAAATCTTCAAGATCTATTTATAGATCCTTTCCTTAGGTTGGTTAGTCATTAAGGCTATCCCCTTAGCTAATTTATGTAAGAAGATATACATCTTTGGGCTTTCTTCATAGTTTAGCCATTGAAAACATATAGAATTCAAATATATGGTAGAGAAGAATAAGTCCCTTGAATGAATCTTCTCTGGATACCATAACTATGTTAGGATTAGGTCTTTCTTTAGATTTATTCCTCATGATATCTTTATTCTTCTTAGAATTTAGTGAATCTAACTTTCTAGGAATGAATTATTTCAAATTAAAATAAATTTAAGCATATTTATGCCTATTTGCATAATCAAATCAAAACATAAATTTAAACTCAAAACCAAAGAAAAAACTTTTTCAAGCTTATGCTTGTAGTATTGACTAGTTCGGTTAACACCAAATGTGCAGTGTACTCTGGACAATCTACTACACATATTGGAGGCCATTTGTTGACTTTATTTTTGGATGAGGTTAACAAACAACAACAATGACAACAACAAGCCTTAATCCCACTAGGTGGGGTCAGCTACATGAATCCTTTGTATCTATTATGTCCTATTATGTGTCAAATTCTCATTTAAATCAAGTATATTAAGATCATTTTTTATACATCTTAACCAAGTCTTTTTAGGCCTACCTCTACCTTTCTTAACATAAGGCAAATCTAATGCATCTACTCTCCTAATTGGGTCATCGGACGGCCGACGCTTTATGTGGCCAAACCATCTAAGGCGACTCTCCCTAATCTTATCTACCATTGGAGCTACTCCAACTTTTTCCCGAATATACTCATTTTGCATTCTATCTATAAGAGTAAAGCCACTCATCCACCTAAGCATCCTAGTCTTATGCTTCTGTTTTATTGGCCAACATTCTGCACCATAAGTCATTACAGGTCATACCACCATCTTATAAAATTTTCCCTTAAGTTTAAGTGGAACTTTTCTATCACGTAATAGGCCAGATGCATTCCTGCACTTCAACCATCCAACTTGAATTCTACTAATAACATCTCCATCTATTTCACCATCGTTTTGAACAATAGAGCCTAAATATCTGAAACACTCACTCTTATTAATGACTTGTTCACCTAATGTCACAACACTATCACTAGAACTTCTACAACTAAATTTACCTCCATATATTTAGTTTTTGATCCACTTAAATGAAAATCTTTAGACTCTAGAGTTGACCTCCATAATTCAAGTTTCTGTTGGACTCCCTCTCTAGTCTTATCAACAAGAAGAATGTCATCAACAAAAAGCATACACCAAGGAACATCTTCTTGTAAATGCCTAGTAAGAAAATCCATAACTAAAGTAAAAAGATAAGGGCTTAAAGCTGATCCTTGATGTAATCCAACTGAAATAGGAAAATATTTTGTTAATCCTCCTTGTGTTTGGACACAAGTAACAGCTCTAGTATACATATCCTTAATGACTTGAATATAACCAATATTAACTCCTTTTTGTTCTAGAACTCTCCAAAGAACATCTCTTGAAATTTTATCATAAGCTTTCTCTTAATCAATAAATATCATATGTAGATCCTCCTTACTTTCTCTATGCTTCTCCATTAAACCCTTAACAAATGTATAGCATCCATAGTAGATCTACGCATGAAACCAAACTGACAGAGAAACTGTATCACATCATAACCTATGCTCAATTACTCTCTCCCATAATTTTAATGTATGGCACATTAACTTAATTCCTCTATAATTTGCACACTCTTGTGCATCACCTTTATTCTTAAATATAGGAACCAACAAACTCTTTCTCCACTCATCTGGCATCTTTTTAGTCTTTAAAATGACATTAAAAGATTTGTAAGCTAAGAAATTCATTGATCTCCTAAACATTTCCACTATTAGAATATTATCTAGTCCTACTTGTTTTCCACATTTCATTTTCTTTAAAGCTTCACTAACTTTAGATTTACTAATACGATGATAAAAATGAAATTCTCTATTTTGTTTAGGGTATTAAGGTTGCTAAAATCAATCATACTTTCAGATCCTTCATTGAAAAGTTTATCAAAATACCTCATCCACCTATTTTAAATATCATTTTCTAAAAAAAAACATTTTATTATTTTTATCCCTAATACACCTCACTTGAACTATGTCTTTACTTCTCCTATCTCTTTGGTTGGCTAATTTATACATACATCTTTCACCTTCTTTGGTATCTAATATATTGTATAAATCACTAAAAGCTAAATTTTTTGCATCATATACAACTTTTTTAGAATCTCTACAAGCCACTTTATATCTTTCCAAATTCTCCAATTTTTTACATCTAAACCAAGTTTTATAACAATACTTCTTATTTTTTTTTATCTTTTCTTGTACACTTTGACTCCACCACCAACTATTTTTATTAAAGGAAGCTTTTCCTTTTGATTCTTCAAGCACATCTTTAACAACTTGCTTAATTTCACTTGCTATTTTTCCCACATAATGTTAGCTTCCTCATGAACATCCCAAATTCTAATCTCTTGTAGTTTGCTCTTAAAAATATTTTTATTTGTGTTCTTTAAGTGTCCCCATCTAATTTTAGGACAATAATTTGGTTTATTTTTTCTCTTACAACCTTTCATCTTAAAATCTAAAACTAACAATCGATGTTGGGTACTTAGATTTTCACTTAGAATGACCTTACAATCTTTACAATCTAAACGATCTATTTTTCTTATCAGAAAATAATCAATCTGTGTTTTACTAGATCCATTTTTATAAGTAATAATATGTTCATCTCTTTTCTTAAATAAAGTGTTAGCAACTACAAAATCATAAGCTAAAGCAAAATCTAATATAGTCCTACCTTCTTCATCCCACTCCAAATCCATAACCACCATGAATACTTTTAAAATCTTCTACCACTCTACCAACATGTCCATTTAAATCTCCTCCAATAATATTTTTTCTTCAAGAGGTATCTTTTGTATTAATCTCTAATTCATTCCAAAATTTTATTTTGCGCTTACCTCAAAACCTACTTGAGGAGCATAGACACTTATAACATTGATAATCTTAGTATCAACAATAATCTTTAAAGCTATAATTCTATCTCCATATCTATTAATATTTATAACATTATCCTTCAAACTTTTATCTATAATCACACCTACACCATTTCTAGTTCGACTTCTACCTGAATACCAAAGTTTAAACCTAAACTACCAATCTCCTTGGCCTTCTCCCCAACCTATTTAGTTTCTTGAACACATAAAATATTTATCTTTCTATGAACCATAATATCTATTAATTAAAGTAAGAGTAGCTATATTCCAAGATCCTAATCTAATTCTATATCATGGTTAACATTATTTTTAAAACTAATAATTAGGATACTTAAACATAGATTAGGAATCCCTAATCGAAACTTTGGACATTAGGTTAGTGGATTAATGCACTTTTTAGGATTTAATCTAACTCAGAAAGATTGGATAGAGTTAGACCAAATTTAAATCAAGCCTAAAGAAATTGAAATCTAAAGACACTTAAATTTAAATCAAAGTAAATAAGGTAATTTATAATTATCCTATTTAACCTAAAAGCCATTTAAACTTAAAGAAACTAAAAAAAGTAAAATAAATTCAAATCAAAATCAAATAAAACCATGAAATTAAATTAAAAGCATAAATAAATCTAAATCTAAATGAAGGTCCAAAAGTGGTCAACCCATTTGTCCCACCAGGTCAAAGTTCAACCCACCAAAATTTGACCAAATAAAATCATTCCAAGTGGCACAAATGATAATATATTCATGTTTAAGCATGAATTTAAGAGAATATAAATCCAATAAGGCTTTAATAGCTAAATAGGTCATTGACCTAAATGGGCCTAAATGAATCATATTGGATTCAAATCCCAATCAAACCAAAATCAACCAAAATTAATTGTCTAAAATCATTTGAAAATGATAATCAAACATAATTCAACCCATCATTGGGTCCAATTTGACCAATTTGGTCAGTTGACCCTAATAAACCCAAACTTAACACATTAAACCCATTTTGAGCCAAATGGGCCAAAATTGAAATTAACTTCAAAGTAATTGAATTCAATCACTCCAAATCATCTCACATATGTGCTTACACATGCTTGGAGTCCAAAAAAATCTAATTAGGTCAAAATTGGTCATTTGACTCAATCAACATAACCCATTTAAGGTAAAATGGGTTAAGTTAACTTAGAATTGAATTAAATCCTCATGTGGCATAGGTTAATTGGATTCTTAATTATCCAATAGACAATCAATGATGATTTAAACTTAAATCTAAAATCATTCAATGAAAAGAAATGCGATTAAAGGATGTGAAGCTAAATTGAGTTGAATGGCATAACTAACCACCAAATGAACCC
This sequence comes from Cymbidium sinense, assembly GCA_021442155.1. Classification (NCBI taxonomy): domain Eukaryota; kingdom Viridiplantae; phylum Streptophyta; class Magnoliopsida; order Asparagales; family Orchidaceae; genus Cymbidium; species Cymbidium sinense. The sequence continues at coordinate 55,288,025 of CM038217.1, forward strand.
AAGCTTTAACCAAACCAATTCAAATACATCTAAACTCATCCACACCCTTCCTAAGATGGGTTAAGAGAGATTGACAACAATATTAGAAAACTAAACCAATCCTAAGTAAAATCCAAAATGATGGAATATGTCATGGTAAGCAAAGAGTGCATGAAGCCAAATCCAACTTCATCCTCTTTGCTTTCCCACCTCATCACCTCTAGACAGCTATTAAACAACTAATGATCGTTGGAGCTAGCCTCTAAGGACAATAATTAAGCATGACCAACCAAAAAGAAGGAAAAAGGCATAAATGGCTCTTAGCCTCTAATGGAAAAAGAGATAGAGAGCATCTTGAGTCAAATTGATTATTCCATTACCTTCCCCACCTCATATGAAGCTGATCGCAACCTTTCCCCCAATTTTCTCACCACTGGGAGGCTAGAGAATGACCAAAGCCGATGGTAAAAAGGTCGAACTTGGTCTATGGGAAATTTGTATGGAGAGGATCCAATTCCTTCTTTCCATAGCCTCATCGAACAATTTTGAAGCTATTAGAGTCAACCCCACCGTTGGAGTTCACCAGAATTGAGGTACGCCAGTAAAGCCACCTCTTAAGCTTTTGATTTTGGGGCTTTTCAAAATAAGTTTGATCTCATGGTAGATTAAATCATATAGACCCCTTATTTCATTCATCGATGGTTTTGAATTGAAATCGAGTGATTTCAACGATTGCATCACCAAAAATTACCTCAAATCAATGGACGCCTCTTGGTGTTTATCTCTATTGAAGGTAAGATAATGTCTGCCATCTACTTCTTTTGCTAGGAACAAATGGCCAAGATTTAGGCAGATCCTTTGATTAGTCTTCTTAAAGAAATCATGGATTGATTAGAGATTGGACGACCCATAAGAATCTCATGTGCACCACCATTTTTAGGCGGGATCAACGTGGATCTCACATAGATAAATACCATAGAACTATGTGAAAAGCTGAACCACATTGGATCCAGGTGGATCTGATGTAGTTAAAGAAAAAATTCAAGATTTTTTGAACTTAAAAATTTTAAAAATGTTAAAAAAATTCAAAAAAATCATAGAAAATAAAATAGAAAAAAAAAATACAAATGAGGGTTCTATGGACTCCTTTTGATGAGAGGAATCCATTAAAATTAAAATCACCAATTAATTTTGGGTATTTTACATTAATTTGGGGTTTCAATGAAAATTTCAAACTTAAATTAACCCCAAATCATTGATCAAAATAATTGAAACTTTGGGGAATTGAAATTTGTATTAAGATACACATTAGATGAATTTTTCATAATTTATTGAATAATAAATCTAAATACATGCAATTTTCAATTGTAAATCCTAATTTTAATAAAATAAATTAAACATGAATCAAATAAACTCAAAAAAGCATGTAAACAATCCAAAATATCATAACACACCATAATGAACTTAAACACATCATTAAAACCCACTAAAACCTAATTAATCTTAAAATGACCTAATATGGCATTTAATTGAATTAATTAATTTAATTAATTAACTTGAACTTAAATAAATCATAATAAATCAGCAAGAACAACAAAAATTATAAATAAATCCTGCTTGGATGCAACTTCTAGTAGGGAATCAAGAAAAAATAAAACCCCTAAATAATTTCCATTAAATTAGGCTTAATTTAAATTTTAATGAAATAGTTAAAACCTTAATTAATCTCAAACTACACATCTAATTAAGGTGAAATTTTAGAAATATTAAATTGGCTAGGAACGCTACTTGCCATAAAAATTCATACCCAATTGACTTTTGAATTGGGAATTCTTGAATTTCCAAATTTCTAGGTAAATTTAAAGAAAATAATAAACCAACAAAATCACAAAAAAAATATAAAATCCAAAATATAAACTTAAAAAATCATTATTAACATCAGAACACTTAAATAAAAATTTCCAAGCAATCTAAAAGTAAAGGAACTTAATTAAACATAAGTTAAGGATTAAGAATATTTAAAAATATAAAATTTAATTACACTCCAAAGTTTATTATAATCAATTAAACCATGATAAACTCACTAATAAACTAAAATATAAAATTCATTAACCTCAAAACATTATAATTTATCAACATATGAATACATTAAGGCCATTAAGATTAAGGAATAAGGTGGCTACAAATGTAAATGTGAGCAATTTTAATAAGATTAACTTTAATTGAACATAAAATGACATAAGAGTTAAAGTATCCTAGGGTAAGTTTAGTTCACATAAAAACCAAAATAACCTTTCCTTAAACTTCTTAGATTGGTTAAAAAGGGTAATCACATTATACAAAATGATAAAAAGATTTTTTTTTTAGAAAAAATAACATAATTATCATTCCCTTTAAATTAATTGAAATGAATCTAACTATTCCATGAAATCATAACTTGGAATTAACCATCTTAATCTAAATTCATTAATAAGCATTAAAAAATTTATTAAATGAATAAATAAAAATAAGAGAGATAAAAAAATAAATTTTGAATAATCAATTCAAGATGATACAAGTTATACAAATAGGTTATAAAATTGAAACATAGTAAATTGAATAATATTAAACATAAGATTGAATGTAAGCTAACTAAAGTTAAAAAACATCAACAAAATGAACAAATGAAATTAACTTGAAAAAAAAACATGATAAATACATTCAAATGTATTAAGTAAACTAAATCATCCTAAAATTAAATGAACAAAAATAAACAAATAAAATGAATATAACTTAGTGAAACATAAATGAAAGATAAAACATAAGGTTAAATAAAATGAAACATAAAGGTTTAACCTAAACTAAAACATAATAATATAATAATGAACAAAATGGAAAAGAGTGAAACACATTAAAATGAACACACATTAAAAATAAATGAATATCAAATATTAAGATTAACAAAAGAAATGAAAAAGAAATCAAATATAAAAATAAATTAAAAGAAAAATCAAATTTCAAAAGAATTAAATTTGCAAACTTAATTCAAATCAAAAAAATCTAAATGAATCTAAGAGGAATTAATTAAGATACTTAGGATCTCAGTTTAACCTCTAGAATTAATCTTCATCTTATTTTATTAGTTTTAGTTAGTTAGTTTAATTAGTTATTATTAGTTATTTAGTTTATTATTAGTTTTTAGTTAGTTATTTATTTAGTTATTATTATTATTAGTTAGTTTTTTTATTATTAGTTTATTAATTTTGTTAGTTTTTTAGTTTATAAGTTTAGTTAGTTATTATTAATAGTTATTAGTTATTAGTTTAGTTAGTTTATTATTAATTTATTAGTTAGTTAGTTTTATTATTAATTTAGTTATTTAGTTTAGTTTTTTTAGTTTTATTTATTAGTTAATTAGTTAGTTACTAATTATTATTATTATTAGTTTTAGTTTTTATTTATTAGCTAGTTTTTATTTATTTTATTAGTTTATTATTGGTTTTAGTTTATTAGTTATTTAGTCATTATTATTAGTTGTGGGTTTAGTTAGTTATTAGTTTAGTTAGTTTTATTATTTTGTTATTTAATTATTATTAGTTAGTTATTAGCTTATTTTTATTATTATTAGTTAGTTTTTATTTAGTTTATTATTAGTTTATTAGTTCTTATTAGTTAGTTTCTATTATTAGTTAATTAGTTATTATTAGTTAGTTATTTATTTTAGTTTATTAGTTTTAGTTATTAGTTAGTTATTTTGTTTATTAGTTATTTTATTTATTTTTATTAGTTAGTTTAGTTAGTTTATTTTATTAGTTTAGTTAGTTTTAGTTTATTAGTTTTATTAGTTATTATTAGTTATTAGTTATTATTAGTTAGTTATTAGTTTATTAGTTAGTTTAGTTTATTATTATTATTAGTTAGTTTAGTTTATTAGTTTATTAGTTTAGTTATTTAGTTATTATTAGTTAGTTTTTTAGTTATTAGTTAGTTTAGTTATTTAGTTTTAGTTATTAGTTTAGTTATTAATTATTTAGTTATTATTAGTTTTAGTTAGTTATTAGTTATTAATTATTATTTAGTTTATTAGTTTATTAGTTTAGTTATTATTAGTTTTAGTTATTTTAGTTATTTAGTTTATTAGTTTATTAGTTTTATTAGTTATTTATTTAGTTATTAGTTTTAGTTTTAGTTTATTAGCTTTTAATTTTATTATTTTTATTAGTTTTTATCTAGTTAGTTTTGTTTATTAGTTATTTATTAGTTTTATTATTAGTTTTAGTTTATTAGTTTAGTTTATTAGTTTTATTAGTTAATTATTAGTTATTAGTTTATTAATTTATTATTTATTATTATTATTAGTTATTATTTTGGAGTTATTAGTTATTTATTTTAGTTATTATTATTAGTTATTTATTTTTATTATTAGTTAGTTATTATTAGTTATTAGTTTAGTTTTATTAGTTTTATTAGTTTATTTAGTTAGTTTATTAGTTATATTTTTTAGTTATTATTTATTAGTTTATTTTTAGTTAGTTTTATTAGTTATTAGTTATTATTATTTTATTAGGTTTTAGTTTATTAGTTTTAGTTAGTTTTATTATTTATTATAGTTAGTTTAGTTTATTTATTTTAGTTAGTTTATTAGTTTTTTAGGTTTATTATTATTAGTTTTTATTAGTTATTTAGTTATTTATTAGTTAGTTATTATTATTAGTTTATTATTAGTTATTTTATTTTATTAGCTTTATTAGGTTTATTATTATTATTATTATTATTATTTATTAGTTATTAGTTTACTTATTAGTTTTAGTTATTATTTATTAGTTATTAGTTTAGTTATTATTATTAGTTTAGTATAGTTTTATTATTTAATTATTAGTTATTTATTTTAATTTTATTAGTTAGTTATTATTTTGTTATTATTACTTTTTATTATTATTTATCAGTCAGTTATTAGTTATTAGTTTATTTATTATTTAGTTATTTAGTTTAGATTTAGTTTTAATATTAGTTTGTCTAGTTTATTATTAATTTTTAATTATTTATTTATTTAGTTAATTAGTTTTGTTTTATGTAGTTTTTTATTAGTTATTTAGTTATTATTAGTTATTAGTTAGTTATTTTCATTTGTTATTTTAGTTAGTTATTATTAGTTATTAGTTATAGTTAGGCTTAGGTTTAGTTATTATTTACTTCATTAGGTTTTATTATTAGTTATTATTAGTTTAGTTTTTTAGTTAGTTAGTTATTTAGTTATTATTAGTTAGTTTTTAGTTTATTATTATTATTATTAGCTTATTATTTATTATTTAGTTTTTTGTTATTAGTTATTAGGTTTATTATTAGTTAGTTAGTTTTTAGGTTTTTATTAATTTTATTATTATTTTAGTTATTAGTTTTAATTTAGTTATTTAGTTATTAGTTATTATTAGTTTATTTAGTTAGTTTATTTTAGTTATTAGTTATTAGTTTATTATTAATTAGTTATTTAGTTATTTTATTAGTTTAGTTAGTTTAGTTATTATTATTATTTAGTTTATTAGTTTTAGTTATTAGTTATTAGTTTTTTATTTAGTTATTTAGTTATTATTATTAGTTATTAGTTTATTAGTTTTAGTTAGTTTTATTAGCTATTTATTTATTGTTATTATTTAGTTAATAGTTAGTTTTTATTTAGTTGTTAGTTTAGTTATTTATTAGTTAGTTTTAGTTATTATTAGTTTTAGTTTAGTTTTTTAGTGTTTTTATTTAGTTATTATTATTAGTTTTATTATTTATTATTATTTTTTATTAGTTATTAGTTTATTATTATTTATTAGTTATTAGTTTAGTTATTATTTAGGTATTGGTAGTTTAGGTATTTAGTTATTTATTAGTTAGTTTAGTTTATTAGTTAGTTATTAGTTTAGTTTTTATTATTAGTTTTATTAGTTTTTATTAGTTATTTATTAGTTAGTTAGTTTATTATTAGTTTATTTATTTTATTTTGTTAATTAGTTTAGTTATTTTATAATTAGTTTATTAATTTTATTAGTTTTATTATTAATTTTTAGCTAGTTAGTTAGGTATTTAAGTTTTTTAGTTATTATTAGTTAGTTAGGTATTTAAGTTTTTTAGTTATTATTAGGTATTAGTTATTATTAGTTTAGTTATTATTATTAGTTATTAGGTTTAGTTATTAATTATGTTTAGTTATTCAGTTATTATTATTTATTAGTTATTATTAATTATTAGTTTAATAGTTTATTAGTTAGTTATTAGTTTAGTTAGTTTATTATTATTTTTGTTTATTAGTTTAGTTTTATTTTTCAGTTATTTAGTAAGTTTTTATTAGTTATTAGTTTATTAGTTTTTAGATTTTAGCTTAGTTATTATTATTATTTTAGTTATTAGCTTTTAAGCATTAGTTTTATTAGTTTATTATTATTAGTTAGATTTAGTTTTATTAGTTTTAGTTTTATTAGTTTATTATTATTAGTTAGATTTAGTTTTATTAGTTTATTATTAGTTAGTTTTTTATTTTAGTTAGTTTTAGTTAGTTATTAGTTTTAGTTATTAGTTTAGTTTAATTTTTTAGTTATTAGTTTAGTTTTATTATTAGTTAGTTATTAGTTTTTAGTTATGTTTATTAGTTTTATTTAGTTATTAGTAATTTAGTTTATTATTAGTTTAGTTATTAGATATTAGGTTTTAGTTTCATTAGTTAGTTTAGTTTAGTCATTAGGTTTTAGTTTTTTAGTTAGTTTAGTTATTTATTAGGTTATTAGGTTTTATTAGTTAGTTTTATTAGTTTTATTAGTTTTATTAGTTGTAGTTTAGTTTATTATTAGTTTAGTTTTTTATTAGTTTTATTAGTTTATAAGTTTTAATTTAGTTATTATTAGTTAGTTATTAGTTTATTATATTAGTTATTAGTTATTAGCTATTAATTATTATTATTATTATTATTTTTAGTTATTACTTTATTTATTATTATTATTAGTTTAGCTATTATTAGTTTGTTTATTAATTTTATTAGTTATTAGTTTATTATTTATTAGCTATTAGTTATTAGTTATTATTTAGTTATTTAGTTTATTAGTTTAGTAATTATTACTATTTTATTATTAGTTTAATTATTTTTTATTATTATTAGTTTAGTTATTATTAGTTATTAGTTTAGTTAGTTATTTAGTTTTAGCTTATTAGTTTTTTAGTTTTACTTATTAGTTATTATTAGTTAGTTTTATTATTATTAGGTTTTTAGTTAGTTAGTTTAGTTATTATTATTAGGTTTAGTTTATTATTATTATTTCTATTTAAGAGTTTTATTGGTTTTATTATTATTATTAGTTATTTTTATTAGTTTTATTAGTTATTAGGTTTTATGAGTTTTAGTTTATTATTAGTTATTATTTAGTTATTTATTATTAGTTATTAGTTTTATTAGGTTTTTAGTTTTGTTAGTTATTTATTAGGTTTAGTTTTAGTTTAATTAGTTTATTATTATTATTAGTTATTTATTATTAGTTATTATTAGTTTATTTAGTTATAAGTTTATTTAGTTATTAGTTTTATTAGTTATTATTAGTTTTTTAATTTAGATCTTTTATGAGTTATTAGTTAAGTTAGTTTTTTATTATTTATTAGTTATTATTTATTATTTAGTTTTTTTAGTTAATTTAGTTATTTTTAATTATTTAGTTGTTTTAGTTAGTTTTTATTAGTTATATTTAGTTAGTTTTATTAGTTTATTAGTTATTAGTTTATTAGTTTTATTAATTATTATTTTAGTTTTAAGAGTTATTAGTTATTAATTAGTAGTTACTATTATTATTATTATTATTAATATTAGTTATTAGTTTAGTTAGTTTTAGTTATTATTAGTTATGTTTAGTATTTAGTTTAATTATTTTATTATTATTATTATTTATTATTTATTAAATAGTTATTAATTATTATTAATTATTAGTTATTTAGTTATTTAGTTTATTAGTAAGTATTAGTTAGGTTTTAGTTATTATTAGTTAATAGTTTTATTATTTTAGTTATTAGTTTTAGTTTTTAGATTATTAGTTTATTAGTTAGTTTTATTAGTTAGTTATTTATTATTTAAGTTTATTAGTTATTAGTTAGTTATTTATTAGTTATTATTAGTTATTTATTAGTTATTATTAGTTTAGTTATTAGTTTATTAGTTTTATTAGGTTTTAGTGTTTTTAGTTTTAGTTTATTATTATTATTTATTAGTTAGTTATAATTATTAGTTATTAGTTATGTTATTATTAGGTTTATTATTATTTTAGTTTTAGTTATTAGTTATTAGTTTGTTAGTTTTAGTTTATTTTTTATTAGTTTAGGTTATTATTAGTTATTATTAGTTTTATTAGTTATTAGTTTGCCAATTTTTATTAATTTTTATTAGTTATTAGTTATTATTTAATATTATTAGTTATTAATTATTAGTTTATTCCTTATTATTATTTAGTGTTTAGAGTTTAGTATTTAGGGTTTAGGATTTAGGGTTTAGGGTTAGAGTTTTTTTTTAAATTTATTTTTTATTTTTTAAAATTAAGAAAATAAGTAGGTTTAGGTTTATTTAGTTTATTTTATTATTTATTTTAGTCTATTTTATTTTTTATTAATATTTAAGTTTTTTTATTTTTATTTAGTTTAGTTTATTCATTTTATGTTTATTTATTTTAGTTTAAGTTTTTTATTTTAGATTTTTTTAGATTTAGGTTTAGGTTTATTTTGTAGTTTAGTTTTATTTTTATTTTATTTTTAGGTTTATGTTCCATTTTTTAGTTTTAGGTATAGGTTTATGTTTTTATTTTATTTTTTTTTAGGTTTAGGTTTTAGGATTTTATTTTAGATTTATTTTAGGTTTTATTTTGTAATTGAGGTTTAGGTTTATTTTTAGTTTATTTTATTTTATTTAGTTTAGGTTCAAGTTTAGGTTAAATTTATTTTAAGTTTAGGTTTAAGTGTTATTTATTTTAGTTTAGTTTATTTTAGTTTAGGTTTAGGTTTATTTTATTTTTATGTTAGTTTTGGGTGTTTTTTTTAGTTTAGGGTTTTGGTTTTATTTTTTATTTATTTTTAGGTTTATTTTTTAGGTTTAGATTTTTATTTTGTTTTTATTTTATTTTATTTTAGGTCTATTTTATTTTTATTTTAGGTTTTGTTTTTATTTTATTTAGGTTTTTTATTTTTAGGATTATTTTATTTTTTAGTTTAGTTTAGGTTTTTAATTATTTTATTTTAGTTTAGTTTTTATTTTTTATTTTATTTTTTATTAGGCTTAAGTTTAAGTTTAAGTTTTAGTTATGTTTTTATTTTATCTTATTATTTTATTTTATTTAGGTTTAGGTTTATTTATTTATTTTATATTTAGGTTTAGGATTTTAGATTTTTAGGGTTTACGATTAGTTTACAATTTATGTTTTAGGATTTAGGGTTATTTTAGTTTAGGTTTAGGTTTATTTTATTTTATTTATTTTGTTTTTAATTTAGGTTTAGGTTTTCTTTTTTATTTATTTTTAGGTTTATTTTTTAGGTTTAGGTTTTTATTAGGTTTTTATTTTATTTTATTTTAAGTTTATTTTATTTTTATTTTTTGTTTAGTTTTTATTTATTTAAGTTTTTTATTTTAAGGTTTATTTTATTTTTGAGTTTAGGTTTAGGTTTTTTAGTTTAGGGTTTAGGCTTTTTTATTTATTTACTTTTAGGTTTATTTTTAAAGTTTATGTTTTTTATTTAGTTCTTATTTTATTATATTTTATTTTTATTTTATTTTTATTTTAAGTTTAGTTTTTATTTTATTTTAGTTTTTTGCTTTTATTTTATTTTATTTTTAGTTTAGGTTTAGGCTTAGGTTTAGGTTTAGGTTTAGTTTAAGTTTTTATTGTTGTATTTTATTTAGGTTTAGGTTTATTTATTTAGTTTATTTTTAGGTTTTATTTATTTTAGGTTTAGGATTTTAGGTTTTTAGGGTTTACGGTTAGTTTACAGTTTATGGTTTAGGCTTTAGGGTTATTTTAGTTTAGGTTTAGGTTTATTTTATTTAGTTTATTTATTTTTTATTTTAGGTTCAGTTTTTTTTTTTTAGTTTAGGGTTTAGGTTTTAATTTTTATTTATTGTTAGGTTTTATTTTTAGGTTTATTTTTTATGTTTAGGTTTTTATTTAATTTTTATTTTATTTTATTTTAGGTTTATTTTTTTATTTTACATTTAGTTTTTATATTATTTAAGTTTTTTTGTTTGAGGTTTATATTATTTTTTAGTTTAGTTTAGGTTTTTATTCATTTTATTTTCTTTTAGTTATTATTTTTTATTTTATTTTATTTCTAAGTTTAGGTTTAAGTTTTAGTTTATGTTTTCATTTTTATTTATTTTATTATTTTATTTAAGTTTAGGTTTTTTTTTTTATCTGTTTCATTTTTAGGTTTTATTTAGTTTAGGTTTAGGTTTTTACATTTTTAGGGTTTAGGGATTAAGGTTTAGGGTTTGGAGTTATAGGTTTCAGGGTTTAGGGTTTAGGGTTCTAGGTTTTGGGTTTTGGGTTTAGGGTTCTAGGTTATGGGTTTTGGGTTTAGGGTTTAGGGTTTAGGGTTATACATTTTGGGTTTTGGGTTTAAGGTGAGTTTTAGAGTTTAGTGTTTAGGGTTTAGGGTTTAGGGTTTAGAGTTTAGGAATTAGGATTTAGTGTTTTTAGGGTTTAGGGTTAGGGTTTTCATTTATTTATTTATTTATTTATTATTTTTTTAAAATTAATTAAATTGGTAGGCTTAGGTTTATTTAGTTTACATTTTGGTTCAGGTTTTTATTTTTATATTTTAGTTGAGGTTTCTATTTTATTTATGTTTAGGTATTTTTATTAATTTTTTTCAGGTTTTATTTAATTTTGGTTTTAGTTTTTATGTTTTTAGGGTTTAGTTATTATTAATTATTAGTTATTAGTTTATTAGTTTAGTTTATTTAATTATTAGTTTTATTATTAGTTTATTAGTTACTAATTTTTAATTAGTTATTAGTTATTAGTTTATTAGTCATTATTACTTTTTATTTAGTTATTAGTTTATTAATTTTAGTTTTTTATTAGTTGGTTATTAGTTATTAGTTTTACTAGTTTAGTTATTTAGGTTTCTTGTTTTTTATTATTAGTTTATTTGTTAATTTATTAATTATTAGGTTTATTTATTAGTTATTATTAGCTTAGTTAGTTTAGGTTTAGTTTATTAGGTTTTAGTTTATTAATTTATTAGTTTATTTATTTTAGTTAGTTATCAATTATTAGTTTTTTATTATTTAGTTATTTGTTTAGTTATTATTAGTTATTAGTTTTATTAGTTTATTTTTATTAGTTATAAGTTTATTATTTATTAGTTTATTAGTTATTAGTTTATTATTTTTTAGTTTATTTATTATTTAGTTTTTTAGTTTTTTAGTTAATTATTAGTTTTGTTTAGTTTAATTATTAGTTAGTTAGTTTTATTAATTATTAGTTTTAGTTTATTATTATTAGTTATTATTTATTATTTAATTAATTTTTAGTTATTATTATTATTTAGTTATTAGTGTAGTTATTAGTTATCTATTACTTGGTTAGTTTAGTTATTATTAGTTATTATTATTAGTTATTAGTTTTAGTTAATTATTTTTATTAATTTATTTTATTATTATTATTTATTAGTTATTAGTTATTATTATTAGTTATTTAGGTTTTTAGCTAGTTATTCAGTTATTTAGTTAGTTTAGTTATTTAGTTATTTAGTTTATTATTATTTATTATTAGTTTTATTTATTATTTCATATTAGTTTAGTTTATTAATTTAGTTAGTTATTAGTTATTAGTTTAGTTTAGTTAGTCATTATTAGTTTAGTTTTTAGTTTATTAGTTTTATTTAGTTTTTTAGTTTATTATTATTAGTTAGTTATTAATTTATTTATTAGTTAGTTATTCTTATTATTAGTTTTAGTTTTTAGTTTTATTAGTTAGTTAGTTTATTATTAGTTATTTAATTTTATCAGTTATTAATTTAATTATTAGTTATTAGTTTATTAGTTTAATTTATTAGTTAGTTATTTAGTTTATTAGTTATTAGTTTAGTTATTATTAGTTATTATTAGTTATTAGGTTTAGTTTATTAGTTATTAGTTAGTTTAATTAGTTTTATTATTAGTTTTAGTCATTAGTTATTAGTTTAGTTATTTATTAGTTATTAGTTTTATTTAGTTATTTAGTTTATTAGTTTATTTTAGTTGTATTAATTTATTAGTTCTTAGTTTTATTATTATTAATTAGTTATTAGTTAATTAGTTTTATTTTTTATTAGTTTTATTATTATTAGTTATTAATTTTTATTAGTTATTAGTTTATTATTTTAATTATTTATTAGTTATTAATTATTAGTTAGTTAGTTTATTTAGTTTTAGTTTATTAGTTTAGTTATTAGTTGGTTATGTTATTTAGGATTATTTATTAGTTTAGTTATTATTATTAGTTTTATTAGTTTTTAATAGTTATTAGTTTATTTATTTAGTTTTAGTTATTAGGTTTTTAGATTAGTTAGTTAGTTTATTTATTAGTTATTATTAGTTATTATTAGTTATTAGTTAGTTAGTTTTATTAGTTATTAGTTTTTTAGTTTAGTTATTATTTGTTAGTTATTTTGTCATTAGGTTTTGTTATTAGTTATTTTTATTAGTTATTAGTTTAGTAATTAGTTCATTAGTTTTATTATTTTTAGTTAATTATTAGTTTATTAGTTAGTTATTAGTTATTAGTTATTATTATTAGTTTAGTTAGTTTATGAGGTTTAGTTTCTAGTTTTAGCTAGTTTTATTAGTTATTATTTTAGTTAGTTAGTTAGATCAAATTAATAGTTTAGTTATTATTATTAGTTTATTTAGTTTATTATTATTAGTTATTATTAGTTATTGGTTATTAGTTTATTAGTTTATTAGCTAGTTAGTTATTATTATTTAGTTATTTTATTAGTTATTTATTAGTTAGTTTTATTAGTTATTAGTTTAGTTATTATTATTATTAGTTAGTTACTATTATTAGTAAGTTATTATTAGTTTAGTTTTTAGTTTTAGTTATTATTAGTTAATTTGATTTCAGTTTAGTTATTTTTAGTTTTAGTTATTATTAGTTTTATTATTATTTGTTATTTAGTTAGTTTAGTTATTTAGTTTTTTATTAGTTTGTTAGTTATTAGTTTAGTTTTATTTTTATTAGTTAGTTATTAGTTTATTTATTAGTTTTATTATTATTAGTTTTTAGTTTTTAGTTTTTATAGTTATTATTATTAGTTATTAGTTATTAGTTTTATTATTAGTTTATTAGTTACTAGTTAATATTTATTAGTTATTAGTTAGTTAGTTATTATTATTAGTTTATTAGTTAGTTTTATTATTAATTTAGTTAGTTATTAGTTATTAGGTTTTATTATTAGTTAGTTATTATTAGTTATTAGTAATTATTATTATTATTATTAGTTAGTTTAGTTAGTTATTAGTTATTAGTTTATTAGTTAGTTTTATTAGTTAGTTATTAGTTATTAGTTATTAATTATTAGTTTAGTTAGTTTATTAGTTTAATTATTATTAGTTTTATTAGTTATTATTAGTTAGCTATATTTTAGTTTAGTTATTAGTTTATTTAGTTATTACTTATTAGTTATTATTTATTAGTTTAGTTTTTAGTAATTATTATTTGTTAGTTATTAGTTAGTTAGTTAGTTTTATTACTTTAGTTATTAGTTATTAGTTTATTAGTTATTTGTTTATTATTTATTAGTTTAGTTATTAGTTTTTATTTGTTATTAGTTATTAGTTTATTAGTTTATTAGTTTATTTAATTTAGTTTTTATTAGTTTGTAGTTAGTTATTTAGTTATTATTATTAATTAGTTAGTTATTAATATTTATTAGTTTTATTAGTTTTTTATTATTTGGTTAGCTAGTTTTATTAGTTATTATTAGTTATTATTTTATTAGTTTAGTTATCATTATTAGTAGTTAGTTATTATTAGTTTATTAGTTATTAGTTAGTTAATATTTTATTAGTTTAGTTTAGTTATTTTTATTAGTTATTAGTTATTAGTTATTTAGTTTTGTTCTAATTTAGTTATTAGTTTAGTTATTTGTTAGTTAGTTATTAGTTAATTAGTTATTAGATTAGCTATTTATTTAGTTATTAGCTAGTTATTAGTTTACTTGTTATTATTAGTTAGTTATTAGTATTAGTTTAGTTAATTTTGAGTTAATTATTTAGTTTAGTTTTTAGTTATTAATTAGTTATTAGTTTAGTTATTAGTTATTAGTTATTAGTTATTATTATTAGTTATTATTTTATTAGTTTATTTATTAGTTTTAGTTTTTATTAGTTATTAGTTTAATTTATTATTAGTTATGAGTTTAGTTAATTATTATTAGTTTATCATTAGTTATTAGTTTAGTTAGTTTTAATAATTATTATTAGTTATTAATTTAGTTATTATTAGTTTTTTAATTTAGTTCTTATTATTAGTTATTTATTTTATTAGTTTATTAATTTAATTTTTTTATTTTAGTTATTATTAGTTATTTATTTAGTTAGTTAGTTTTTATTAGTTATTAGTTTTTAGTTTATTTATTTAGTTTTAGTAGTTATTATTTTAGTTATTTAGTTATTTAGTTTATTAGTTATTATTAGTTTATTATTAGTTTTAGTTAGGTTTAGTTAGGTTATTGTTATTATTATTTTAGTTTGTATTTATTTTTTTAGTTATTAGTTTGTTATTAGTTAGTTAATTAGTTAGTTTTATTATAGTATTAGTTTATTTATTTAGTTATTAGTTATTTATTATTTTATTAGTTATTATTTTTAGTTTTATTAGTTAGTTAGTTTTTATTAATTATTATTATTTTATTAGTTGATTAGTTTTAGTTTAATTTTTAGTTAGTTTTATTAATTAGTTTTATTAGTTAGTTTGGTTTAGTTAGTTATTTTTAGTTTATTAGGTTTATTATTAGTTAGATTTAGTTATTAGTTTATTTGTTTAGTTATTAGTTTATTATAATTATTTAGTTTAGTTTTTAGTTATTAGTTTAGTTTTATTTTTTAGGTTTATTTATTAGTTTTAGTTTATTAGTTAGTTATTAGTTTGTTAGTTAGTTATTTAGTTTTATTAGTTAGTTATTTTATTAATTATTAGTTATTAGTTTAGTTATTTTTAGATATTGGTTATATTAGTTATTATTAATTATTAGTTTTTAGTTTATTATTAATTTAGTTATTAGTTATTATTTAGTTATTAGGGTTAGTTTAGTTTTTAGTTTAATTATTAGTTATTAGTTTATTAGTTTAGTTATTTAGTTAGTTATTTTATTATTAGTTAGTTATATTATTATTATTAGTTTAGTTGGTTATTTTATTAGTTTTATTAGGTTTTATTAATTTAGTTTTAGTTATTAGCTTTTAGTTTATTTATTTATTAATTAGT